>VWZI01016946.1:399962-466888 GCA_013396835.1 Psilopogon haemacephalus | reverse complement strand
CCCCCGCACGCGGCGCTGGGCGGGGCGCCGGAGGCGGTGCTGGGCCCGGCGCATGGCAGCGGAGGGATGCGGGAGGAGCGACGGCGGCAGCAGCAGAGGTGTCTGTCTCGCTGCGCGGGCGCCCCCTGGGTGGGGCGGCCTTGTGTAAAGCTACTGCGCTGGGGGCCCGTCGGGATTTCCAGAAGGCTGTAAACCAGGCTGCGGTCTGGGCTGCCGCGGGTGTCACACTACTGTTCGGTTGCTGTGTTGGGAGCTCTGGGGTTAGGGAGGAAGCGAAGTAAAAGGTACTGCTCACATACGCGGTCTTTAGCCTGCTGCCGGCTCCTTTTTAAGAGGAAGATTTACGGCACAAAAATTCAAATGCTGAGCTAGCAATTTGCCCCAGAGTAATAGAAATGCCCCTTTGCTGCTTACAGTAATTAAATGTCGCTTAGGAGATGACAGTTGTTCTCCTGTAAACATGTAATACTGCGTTGTGCTGCTAATCACTTAAAATCCCTGTGTAGTTATTTACATAGTGAAACATTCTGCTCAAAATAGAGGCAAGTGCACAATAACTATGAAACTGAAATGATACAATATAAATTAGTTTTCCTTCTTAATCTCAGAAAAGATTGGAAAGTACTGTTGGTGAACTTCACCAGTTCAAGGTTTTGGAAGAGAAGAAAGAGCATATTTTTCTCTTGTAAGCCTGACAACCTTGATGTGGAACTTTGTGCTCAGACAGGAATTTGTTTGGTGATTTTGAAATTTATTTTTCCCTTAGTGACTTAATAAAACACTTACTTGGGAAAAGTTAGTTCAGTAGGGTCAGTAGCTTCTTGTTCCAATGGCAGGAAAGGTTTGTGCCTCCCAAACCCAGCTGAACTTGAAGACTGTTGTTACACCAGTACATTAAATGGCCTAAGAAAAAGGAAAGTGGTGCAGTTGTTAATTTCCACAGTTTAGTCACTTCCATGCTGTTAAATATCTCTGGAATAAAGTACTTACGTCCACATTGCCTGTCCCTCATCCATGCTAATGTCTAAACTCTGCCCAGGATTTTTTTCAAGTACTAGCTAGCTCAGGCCAAAACCATACCACAGTTATACGTCAAGGTTCAATGTCTGTGTTCATGTACTCGCACTGTTTAGTTAACTGATTTTCACACACAGCCAGAGTAGAAGCAGAACAGAAGAATGCAGCTAGAAAAGGGACAAAAAACATGTGCTTTGACTAACATATGATGCCTTGGTCATGGGTATTTTCTGTCATCCTACTGGCTTTTCTCACCATCGACACTGAAATTACAAGCTGATCTCAGTAGGCATGAAAGTCACACTGTGACCAGAGTCCCTCTATCACCTTTATCACACATACATAACTCATCCACTGCTTTTCGTGTGGCCATAATGTTGCAGCATAAAACTGTCATCAAATGTGGGTCATAGGCCTACAGCCAACTCAGAGCTTCCAAACTTCTTTGAAATGTGCATGGTGAAAACTGCACTTTCTACACACAGGGTCCACAGACTAAAAATAAAGACTTGCAGTGCTGCCATTGACACAGCTGGAAGAAAAATCTGTAAGCTTTCGAGGTCATAAACTCTTCTTCAGGACTACAGCAGAACCAGCATTAACTTGTCTGCTTCTGTTCCAAAACTGAAGAAGGGACTGTATGTTTGTGGAAGTGTAAATACCTGTGTAAATACTGAGCTACAGCAGGATTATGAAGAGCAGGAGCTAGAGTAAACAAACTCCCCATTCCTACCATATCATTATACCAAAAGATACAATTATTCTAAAGTACCTATAACATGACTTCATCTTCCATTATGGCTTCCAGGTAGCTTGAATGTAAAATTATGGCAAACCTCTGTGAATAGAAAATAATTATTAAAATTGTGATGCTGTAAAAGCAAGATTCCATTAGCCTTGAATTCCACAAATCAAAGACTCTGAGCATATTTTAAGATTTGTGTATTAACAGTCTTCACACTAAGTTTTGAGATTCAAATAATGTAAAATAAATTAATTTTTATTAATTTTTATCCATATATTTCTTTTGTGAGGAAATAATATGTAAAATTCAGTGCTTTTCTTCAGTCTTCTGTACAGCAGTATGGTTAGAAACCCATAGCTGAAATATATGCCAAACTCATAGAACCATAGAATGGTTTAGGTTGGAAGGGACCTCAAAGATCATCTAGTTCCAACCCCGTGCCATAAGCAGGGACACCTCCCACTAGAACAGGTCGCTCAAGGTCTCATCCAACCTGGCCTTGAACACCTCCAGGAAGGGAGCAGCCACAGCCTCCCTGGGCAATCTGTTCCAGTGTCTTGCCACTCTCACTGTGAAGAACTTCCTCCTAACGTCCCATTTAAATCTCCCCTCTGCCAGTTTGAACCCATTCCCCCTCGTCCTGTCATTACAAGATCTTGTGAACAGTCCCTCCCCAGCCTTCCTGTAGGCCCCTTTAAGATACTGGAAGGCTACTATTAGGACTCCTTGAAGCCTTCTCTTCTCCAGGCTGAAGAGCCCCAACTCTCATAGCCTGTCCTCATAGCAGAGGTGCTTCAGCCCTCTAATCATCTTTGTGGCCCTCCTCTGGTCTCACTCCAACAGTTTCATGTCCTTCTTGTGTTGGGGCTCCAGAATTGCACACAGTACTCCAATATATATGGTAGGGATTTTTCTAGAGGAAACAGAGGTGTTACAACTCACCTGTTATTAGAGCCACCTGAGAGGCTCAGCCATTAGTAGCTCTGAAACATTTTAACTGCAATCTGTGTGTGTGTGTGCACACAATTTGCGATATAGTAATAGTCTCTACCTGTGCAGATTGTTTATGTTAGAGGTATGACCTATCCTAATAGATACATTAAAATATTTTTAAAATTAAACAGTTCATTTTTAAACATGCATCGTTGGTCACTAGAGGGCAGAAATAAGAAAGAAAAAGAAAGGGGGGGGCAGGGGGGAAGAAAGAGGATAAAATGTAAAAAAAAAAGAAAGAAAGAAAAAAAGAATAAAAATAAAGAAAAAGAGGGACCATAGAATCATAGAATAGAATCATAGAATCAGTCAGGGTTGGAGGGGACCACAAGGATCATCTGGTTCCAACCTCCCTGCCATGGGCAGGTTACCCTACTCTAGATTAGGATGGACAGAGCCTCATCCAGCCTGGCCTTAAACACCTCCAGGGAAGTGGCCCCAGCCACCTGCCTGGGCAACCCATTCCAGGGCTTCACCACTCTCATGGTGAAGAACTTCCTCCTCATGTCCAGTCTGAATCTCCCAACCTCCAGTTTTGCTCCATTCCTCCTAGTCCTGTCACTACCTGATAGCCTAAAAAGTCCCTCCCCATTGGGTATGGACAAGCTAAGGCAGCCTTAAAAATAAACCCTTTACCTTTCTGCTTAGAACATCAAAATTTGCTTATGGAAAATCAACACAGTAGTCCATCAAATTTAGGATTTTCATCTGTCAGACATTAATTTAATGAGTATTTACTGGTTCTTTCTAATTGGTCCCCACAGTGCTTTACTTTCCTCTTGGAAACGTGCTGCAATTCTGAACATTTGACATGGCTCATCAATGATAGCAATTTAGTTTATTCTAAAATAGGAGGATGATTTAAAATTTATTCAATTTGAAGCATTTCCAGGTGATACTTGTTAAAAAACCCACCCCATAATTAATGATGTATATCAGGGAATAATAAAATATGCCTATAAATAAAATAATTTATTTTTTTAAGAAACAGAAGTAGTCTATTTTTTAAAAAACTGTACATAGAAACTATGAGTGCAAGCTACTTTTTCTAAATTAAGAGAGATTGATTTACGAAACAAGAACTCACTGCAAATCAAAGAATTACAAGCTTTGCAACAGTAAATACCTGTACAACTGGACCCTTAAAAGCAACTTGTTTACCTCCTTCCCCTTCTTACCCCATCTATCAAGTACTGTGGCAAGCAAGAGCTAGTTAATTTTCTCATTTGTAATTAGTGGCATATTGTATGCGCTAGCTTTGTTTTACCAGCAGATGGGGGTAAAGTGGAATAAATAAAAACCCGTTCTGGAGCAATAAAGGGATTTAAAAGGAGTTAAATGAAAGGAGACTTGGAGACAGTGAAACAGAGATTAAACGTTGCCGAGAGGAGCAAAGACAGAGAGCTGTTTCCTCTGTGAGACAGGGATACATTGTGAGTTGTTGATAAGTTGTGACAGTACACAATTTAGTTACCAAAATACTCTATCTTTTAACAAAAGCATTCAGGTCTTCAAAGTAATTCACAAAACAGGAAGGTTTCTCACTAAGGAACTCTTAATTGCCCTATGAAACAATTTACCTCTTCGTATTAGCAGTGTAGGAAGCCATTATTTTTGATGTAGATGCCTAAATTGGTTGCCTATAGTATATAATATAAATACCATACAGAATATTCAGAGTGAAGGGAAGTAAATAAGTAATGAAATACAGTGTTTTTAATAAAAAAAGTATTGGAGTACTACTCCAAGAACTACATGTATTGGCAAGATGTTCTTTCAGGAGAGATATTTAAGAGGCAATTTCTCAACAATTAAAATGATGGCTTCTTGGAACACCTAGTTCCATAGCCTGGGGGGGAAAAAAAAAAAAAAAAAAAAAAGAGAGAGAGAGAATTATGTACCTTAATTAAGCCTAAGCAAATATTTACTTGGTTCAAGAAGTAGAGTTTCACTATGAAGTAGAGAACTAACTGTAGCCCTAATACTAGCCCTAAATCTTAATCCTAACCCCAGCCTTAGTCCTAACCCTAATCTTAACCCTAAACTAATTCTATAACACTAATTCTAACCCTGAACCCTAACCTCTTAGTGTTAGATTTAGGGCTAGGATTTGGTGAATTACTTTCCTTTCAGCTACTTAATAATAATAGCTATTAAAACATTTTAAAAGTATAATTGATTGGTCAACAGTACCATACACACAGAACCCACGGATAAAGCAATTTCTAAGATTAAAGAGAAGTAAATATATTGGTAGGCTTTGTTTATTGCCAATATTGTATATTTAAAGGAAGGAAAGTATTAGCAAATTAAGTGTTATTGCTTCCTGTCACAGATGAGCAATGTGAAAGGGGCAATGGTAACAAACTGGAACACAGGAAGTTCCAACTCAGCATGAAGAAATACTTTTTTACTTTAAGGGTGATGGAACACTAGAGCATTCTGCTCAGAGAGAATGTGGAGTGTCTAGAGCCTACTCTAGAGACTTTCAAAACACATCTGAACACATTCCTGTGTGATCTGCCCTAGGTGATCCTGCTTTGGCAGAGGGGATGGAATGAATGATCTGCAGAGTTCCCTTCCAATCTCTATCTACCATTTTATATTTCTGTGATTCTATGATTCTATGAGAAGAATATTAGTGCCCCATTAATTTATGGACATAGAACACCTTTTTCTTTATTATACATTTTGTAGCAAAATTGGCAAAATTTAAAGTGCCTTAAGGCTATAGGAAGCCTGCAAGTTATGTCTTTCTTCACTCATGGAAAATAATTTTTCCATTCATTATGGAAGATTACTGGTTTTCTTTTTGTATCAGACATGCCTTGATTGAAATGTTGCCTTATGGTCACTCTCAAGATCATGTTTACACAGTGATACTATCCAGCTACTTAAAAATAGTAAATAGTAGTGTTTGTATTTCTGCCCGAGACTGTGATTATTTTGCATAACGTGTACCCACTGTGTACTTGACCAGTACATGCAGTGCCTAACACCTGATCGATTGCTCTTTAGATGGCAATTTTTTGGGGTACATAGGATAATCCAATGTCACAGGCTCTTTTTAATTATCTGGGAAATTATTTAAAAGCTATCCTTTTTGCATTTTAGAGACAACCAAATACATTTCTATAAAATTATAAAATAGGTTATTTTTACTTTACACAGTTACATAAATGATAACTATTGCTATTTAGATGAAGTTACACAGGATGTCATTTCAACAGCTGGGTTACTTGGGGTTAAACTAAATATATCTCAGGTTCTATCACTTTGGAGTTCCTCCAGGGGAGCGAGTGATCATCCTTCTCCCTTTCCTTTTCACTGCTTTGCCTCATCTGACCAGGCAATTTGGCCTTCAAGATGAGATCTCAATGTACTTAGGTAAAGGACGCTCCAACCTCAGTTTACCAGTACATGCCCAGTGGAAGCCTGTTCTACTTTTCAGATCTACCTCATAACCCAAAAAATTTCAAAACCAGAAATGGAACAGCAGAATGGAAGATTAGATTGGTGTGGAGGTGTAGGCATGATTAACATCTTAATATCTTTAAGGTGTCTGCAATGTTCTGCCCACATGTATATGTGCACAAAGTAAATGTCTCATGGGCATGTAACAGTGAAATAGCTTTTTTTCCCCAGTAGGTTAGTAACTGTTTTTCTTCAGAAACAATTTGTCTGGTGATCCTTCTTTGTTGTCTGGATAGCTTATGCAGTAGAGATACTGTAGAGATGTCTTTCTTGATACTGTCCATGTACAGAAACTCTTCAATGTGCACCAGAATAGTCCTAGCAGTGCATGTGAGGACATAGCACCCAGACATTTTTTTATGGTGCTTTCAGCTTGTGAACTGAAATCCTATGAAACAGATAAGCAGTGGACAGAAGTTGGCCTCATTTGTATTTTTGCCAAGATTAATTATATTCCTTGGGGAAAAAAATAATGGAATGCATGCTAGTTACTAAGGCTCCCTAACTGCAGGCAAACAGATTATTTTTATCATTTGAGCTTGTCTGATGCAACCAGCAAAGTCCCAGTTGTTAGCCATACGTGAGAATGGTGTAGAACACTGTAGAACTTAGGACAGCAGTCGGCACTTTATAACAGTATCTAATAATTTTATTAGGAATTCCAGGTTCCTATTATATAGCTAGATCCAGTAATTTGAAAGCAGTCAGCTGCAGCAAAGACTGTGTGACAAGTGTTTAGGCTTTTCTATCAGAACAACTCATACATGCTTGCCCTCATGTCCTGAGCTAACACAACCCACTCTCCCAAGCTGAGGTGGTGGTGGAAGGGGCAGAGAGACAGAGTTGTTATTTGAGAGAGACAGAGTTGTTATTCGAGAGAGGCAGAGTTATTAATTGAGATAAAGACAGTTTACTACTCTATTGCAGGGATATCAGATTACACAAAAGGAAACTGGAAAGAAAAAGTTCCAACTGACAGGATCTCACTGCAAACTGCAAATACAAACCAAAAACAAAACAAAAGGAAAAATCTCCAGCCTGGAAACCGGGGATAAAAAAACAAACAAACAAACCAAAACAAAACAAAAAACCCCAAACCAACAACTAAACAGAACAGAAAACTTCAAAAACTATAGAATATATTACAAGGCAACCATTTTTCTGTCATGCAGTGAGCATGAGTTTAGCATAGTGTAGAATATATGATCCATCATGCTCTGTTGCTCTGTGCCACTGCAGGGAGGAGAGGAAGGAAAGGTAGCTTTGCCCCCCTCTCCCTTTTCTCTACTAGTGGGGCCAGTCAGCTTAAACCAATACATTATCTACGCTTTATTCTGCACAGTCTATGTCATGCTCAGCACCAATTAACATCATACCATTGCTAGAAATAGTTCACCCTTAGATTGCCAGTCCAGATCCACCTGAGACATTTCAATCATAGCAGCTAGATCTACCTGCTGGTTGTTGTGATGTTCTTCAGTGGCTCAACTCTTGGGCATAGGGCATCCACCTGACATGCTTTGACCACCAAGTTCTCTGACTGAGCAGCAACAATTCAGCTTCCCAGCTGGGTTTACCTCTGTGCTGCCAGTTGGTCTCCTTCCATTGCTGTAGCCACCCCTACAAAGCATTTGCCACCATGCATGAGTCCATAGAGCACTGGCCATTTTTCTCATTCAGTAATATCTAAAGCCAATTGGATGGCTTTCACCTCTGCAAACTGACTTGATTTACCTTCTCCCTCAGCAGCTTCTGTAACCTGTCCTGTAGGACTCCACACAGCAGTCTTCCACCCGCAATGCAGCAGGACTTGTCAGTGAACAGGGCATATAGGCCCATTCCCCTGTCCCTTGTCCCTGCTAGTGGGGGCCAGTTAGCTTAAACCAATACACCTCATTCTACTAGAATTTCACCCAAGATAGAATGGTCACAGTAAGGAAACATCAAGAGATCTTAGGAATCCTACGATTTAGCCAAAATAGTTTGGAACCACATAAAATCATGTTTTTTCTCAGTTATACTCCTTTGGCATCTGGTCAGGTAACACAGAGAGGGAAGCTATGAAAAACTGGATTAACATCACAGAGAATCATAGAATGTTAGGCATTGGAGGGCACCTCTAGAGATCATCTAGTCCAACCTCCTTGCCAAATCAGGATCAACTATGGCAGGCCACACAGAGCTAGGGCAGGTCACAGAGGAATGTGAAGAAGTAACTTGCATCTAACAGCACAGCAACACCAGCTTCAGGGGGAGAAATGCTTTGCTTGCAGTGAGATCTCAGAATCCTGCAGCTGTGGCCCGCCGTAGCGAAGAGCTGAATCAGTTATTTTTAACTCAGATCACCTAGCTCTGCCTAGCAAAGTAGCCCTGCTGGCTTACTTAGGGAGTCCTGTGCATGGGATGTTCACTAACATAACTAAAAGCTTTTCTTAATAAGTTGACCAACCATCACCATTTTAGGACAGGAATGAAAACCAAAGGCTTTGCTTCCGGGCCAGGCAGTTCTGCTGGAGGGGGCCTGAAGTTCTGCAGTAGCAGAAGCAATACATAAATAAATAAATCTTACTATGGATTCCCTTAGCCAGCTTTCCTCAGTACTGCTTTATTTATCTCTGGGCAGATTTATAATGTACTTTGATGCTGAGCTCATAAAATTCTTAAAAGGAATATTTCATCAGTCCCTGAAGAGAAGAACTAATTCTAATATGAAATCAGACACCTTATTCTGTGGCACAGTAAGAAATTAAACAAGCATTCATACTACTTTCACTGCTGTAAAAAGCTATAGGAAACCATACTGGTTAAACACAAATTATAGATTAATGGCTGCTCTGAGGTCATTCTCTAAAGCAGCAATCTTGTCAGGCAAATGCCACCTTGGAAGAATGGGCTAAGAAAGAGTGTGAGCTGGTCCTTCATGATGCTGAGACTCCAGCACCTGAGGCCTCTGGTGTCACAGGCTGCAAATAATTTGCAGGCAGCAAGGTGGATTGAAGATACAGAGTATGCACTGCTGTGTGGACTCTTTGAAAGCAGCATATATACAGCTCCTTTGTCTTTTTTTTGTGGAGGTAGGTCACCTGCAAAGATGGTAGAAGGCTACAGTAAGGGAGGTAAAAATGAAAGAGAATTTAAGTAAAAGCAGATATGCTGCAAAGTGATATCAGAACCACAGACAGAGTTGTATCACCGGAACAGACTAATCATAATCTTGATATTTTTTATTGGTCTGAGCATCGAAACACATGAACTCCAAGCTATGCTCCTATACAGGCAGAGCTCATAGTGTTACTCAAGATAGAGATCTGTATGTATGGACAGAAGTCAGCTTAGGACAACACCAAAAATCATCCTTTAGGGAAAGGGAAGCCTAAGGAACCAGACGTGACTTTTAGATACTGAACTACTGCAGAAATATATTTATTCTTTACAAAGAAACATGAAATCTGAGAATTTTCTATTTTTTAATGGTGAAATTGATTGGTTAATGATTTCTTTAATTTCTAAGTTATTCTTTGTCCAAATACTTTAGACAGAGGATTACTGACAGTTATTTTTGCTTAGGCAAAGTTCCAGTGTCCCCTTTTAAATCCTTGCTTCTGCTCCAGCTGATCCCAGCAGAAATGTGAAGGCTTAAGTGACTTCATACTCCCATTAGTTCCAAACTTACGTTGTGTAAAAGCTTGATATAGCACCTCTATGTCTATATCGGGAGGAGTTGTGTAAAGCTGCTAGATATGTGGTAATTGTGAGTACTGGCAAAATCTGCTGCCTTTTTTACTTCTGATGCCAAGCATGCTGATGTATCTTGGAACACAGTCAGTGCCATTTGGAAACCCTGTCTTCTGCCCAGTGCTCAGGGAAAAAGAAACTGAGTGAAAAGAAACTACCACAAACATGATGTGCATTATTTGCCCAAGAAGTTTCAAACCAGAAATTTAAATCAGTGTAAGACCATGATTTTTTAGGCCAAAATGGTGCTTCTGTTTTGATAATGGCTGCCTTAGAGACATGGCTAAGTAATTCTGCACATAGGCTATTTTGTACCTTGATCTTTTGCAAAAAACTGGGACACTTAAAACTAATTAATGGAAACATGAGCATAGATGTTAACCAAGAAATCCCAAATCCAAAACCCAGTAAATATATACATAAATAAAGGTCTCAGAATTTTGGAGATGGGGGAGTATTTTCAGCAGGTTGTGACAATTATCTGCATTTTGTGTCTGCTTAATAGGAAAAATCACTTTGCTTCGCTTATAGGAAAAATTATGTTTGTAAAAGCAAACAATAACACCTTTTTCCAAGGGCTGATCACAGAGAAAAGAAAGACTTTCCACAATTTCTTGGTCTCTTGTCTGCTGTTCATTTCACATTCTGCCTTTCAATTCAGAGCTCTCTAAACAGCTTATTAATTATCCATTTTTCTATTAGGAAATTTGATATCAGTAATCAGGAGACTTTACACTACCAAGTGATTAACTAGGAAGAATGTAAGAGGGACAGAGCAACATTTGCAGCTTAGCTTGGCAGGTTGTGTTGTACCGTGTTCAAACAGCAACTTGACATGGGCATTGACACTGCAGGCTAAATTCAGCAGGAATTCAAAGCAAGGCCACAGTGACCTGTGAGGACTTAATGGTATGGTTTTTTCCTTTGCTGTGTGCCTTAACAACCAAGCTGAGTGGTGCTGTCAATATGCCAGAGGTATGGGATGTCATCCAAAGGGACCTGGACAAGCTGGCGAGGTGGGCCCAGGTGAACCTCTTCAGGTTCATCAAGAACAAGTGCAGAGTTCTGCACCTGGGCCAGAACAATCCTCTCTATCAATACAGCCTGGGGGACGAGGCAATAGAAAGGAGCCCTGCAGAAAAGGACTTACTGATGGATGAGAGGCTGGACATGAGCAGACAGCATGAGCAGACAGCTTGCAACCCAGAAGGCCAATTGCATCCTGGGCTTCATTGAAAAATGAATGGCCAGCAGATCAAGTGAGGTGATTCTGCCGCTTTACTCTGGTGAGACCTCATCTGGAGTACTGCATCCAGGTCTAGAGCCCTCAATACAGGAGGGACATGGACCTGATGGAGCAGGTCCAGAGCGGGGCTTGGAGCACCTCTGCTACAATGACAGGCTGAGGAAGCTGGGGTTGTTCAGCCTGGAGAACAGAAGGCTCTGGGGAGACCTAATAATGACTTTCCAGTATCTGAAAGGGACCTACAAGAAGGATGGAGAGAGACTGTTTACAAAGGCTTATAGTGATAGGACAAGGGGCAATGGCTTCAAACTAGACAAGAGTGGATCTGGATTGGATTTTAGGAACACATCCTTTACTATGAGGGTAGTGGAACACTGGAACCACAGGGAGGTGGTTGAGGTCCCCATCCCTGGAGATCATAGTGTCATAGAATTGTTTAGAATTCTATGATTCTATGATTCTAAGTTGGAAGTGACCTCAAAGATCATCCAGCTCCAACCCCCCACCATAGGCAGGGACACCTCCCACTAGAACAGGTTGCTCAAGGCCTCATCCAACCTACCCTTGAACACCTCCAGGGAGGGAACAGCCACAGCCTTCCTGGGCAACCTGTTCCAGCATCTCACCACCCTCACTGTAAAGAACTTCCTCCTAACATCCCGTTTAAATCTCCCCTCTGCCAGTTTAAACCCATTACCTCTCATCCTGTAGACCCTGTAAATAGTCCCTCCTGAGCCTTCCTGTAGGCCCCTTTCAGATACTGGAAGGTCTCCTTGAAGCCTTATCTTCTTCTCCAGGTGAGGTTTCTCAAGGTGAGGCTTGGCAGGACTCTGGACAATGTGATCTAGTTGAGGATGTCCCTACTTACTGCAGAGGGGGTTGGACTAGATGATCTTTGGAGGTTCCTCCCAACCCAGATCATTCTCCCATGTTTATCTATAGGAAACTAACCCTCTCCTATTTTTAAACTGCTTCTGAATTTGATATAAACCTTTTGCTTGAAAAGATATGTTCATGGTTGTGCATTTGGGCTGCTGAATTTGAGCTTGTTCACAGCAGACCCCCTGACATGCAAACCTTGTTTTTGTATCTGACATGTTAGCATATGATAAGTCTAATAGTGCAGTTACAGTGAGGCACCACTTTGGAGGTGACAGGCTGTGAAGATTTTAAGCTGCATCTTAGCTGTAACTGAGAATATAACTGCTCTCAGTAATTTTTCAGGGCAAAGAAGCTAAAGAAGTTCATCTGAGGTCCTGTTGTGGCTTCAGAAAACCCCTTTGAAATGATCCAAATCAAATCAATTCTTGGCTGTTTTCTGTTAGCTACAGATGAGAGGAGACAAGGACAGATGATGTCTTCAGGACTAGAACGGCAGTTGGAGTATCCTGTTATATTCCCTCCAGCAACCCGCCTTGCCTCAGTTCAGTAATGAGTTTTCCACCGTGGATTTTGTTGTGTGGATGTGTGAACTTGAGGCTGGTACATGCAACAGCTAGACAAGCTTAGGACTGGCACAGCTTCTTTAACTGCAGTAAGAGGAAGAATGGATTGGCAGGAAAATGTGCCTCTTAAAATGTCACACACCATTTTAGTTGTCACCTTTTACTAACATTTGTGTTCCATCACTTCAGGCACTAGGTGAAGGGAACAGAGTAAAGGAAGGTCAGTGGCCAACATCACCTCTTCATTAGGACCCTTGTGCTTACCAATGCTCAAGGACACTGGAAGGATATTAAAAACAACACCAACATGAACAAAAACACCAAAAAAACACCAAAACCATGTGGGAATTTCTGCCAGAGCAGTGATATTTGGTTACAATCAAATGTGCCTACAAAACACTTAACTGCAGTGAAAATACCAAATTTATGAAGAAGTAAACATTTCCCTTCGTATTTAGTCAATGTATCTTAATAAAAGGATTTTTGTTTAGTTCTTTCTTGGCACATGTTACATTTAGATTATGACATATGTGATGGGAGAAAATGATCAGCGTGAACTGGCAATGCTTTGTTTTTTTTCCCCTTTGAGGACAGTGTAGAACTCCATAGCAAAATGCCACATCAGTACCCATCTTGAGACGCTGCTCAGAGACAGAACAAAGCCTCTGAGATATGGAGCCTATAACTCAACTTCTTTCCTAGCTTAGCATCCATTTTTCCCATCATAATTTCTTCCTTTTCTCTGTCTCCTATTCCAAGTCAATGCCTCAGTTTCAGATTTTAAACAAAAAACAAACAAAAAACCAAAAAAAGGCCAACCAGGCATTTTCAGCGTGTATGCTTGTCCAGATCCTTTTGGATGACATCCCATACCTCTGGCATATTGACAGCACCACTCTAAATCCATGCATACGTTATTTTCCATTGGCCATTCTACCAGCTGCCTCCTGAGCTAGGCTACCAAAGAGAAATTTATGGTGGATGAGTGGTCAATTATCTGCAAGAATGAAGTCTCAGTGAGTAATTGAACTCATCCACTCATAAGGCTTAAAAAGGAAGGAAACTGGGCTTAAATACGATGCTATGTATCAGCAATGGAGTCATGCATAAGGTGTTTCAGTATCCGGCAAAAAAGTATGCTGACTCAACAGTTAAAATGTTGTATGACATAACAGGGGTCAAAGAATTCTGCAGTAGTTTGTCTATAGGTTGCTGGGATGTGTATATTACAGTGTTTTGTAAGTCTCCTTTCCTTCCTGCTATGAAGTCTTACTCTAGCATTTTGGTTTAGATTTCTGGCTGTACCAGTCTTTTGAGTCATTCAGCTGTGAAACATACTGGTATCAATCTGCAGGGAAGGAAGCAGATTTGCTCAGCTGGTCTGCGGAACTACTTCTTCCATAAACAATACAGGCAGATTAAATAAATATTAGGCGACACTTCTTGAAACTATCATAGCTCTTTTATGATGCTTCTTTTCAGCACTGCAACAGATTGGTGTTGGTTATCGCCATTCAAGCTGATTGAATTACACTGGCACTGAAGTACAGAAGCCCACGTATTCAAAGGAACATCGTGCTCCGTTAAATCTGTGCAAACTGTTATGGCTGTGGAGATGATGCACAGTGAAAGTAGAATTGTCTCAAAACTGAGAGCACATCCCACTGAATGGCTTTCTGAGCATCTTCTTGCCCCATCAAGAAAGACTGGTTGTGGGAGTTTCAAGTGGGAATTTCCACCCTTATTATTTGCATTGTAAGAGTTACATACTGAGTGTGGTAACATTGTTCAGGGAAACCTCTTCAGGAGTATAATTGCTCTTTTAAATTCCTATGGATTAAACAAAAAAGGGGGAAAAAAAAAAGGGAAAAAAAAAAAAGAAAAGAGGAGATTATCCTAAGAACACAGGACCTCAAAGACCCATGAAAGCAAGAGGAATATCTCTATTGACTTATGTGAGAACCTATTGCTAGAAATATCAGCCAGAGAATCGTGGCAGGGACCTTCTAAACTTATATGGTAACAAGTTATTCATCACTTCCCACTAATCTGATACACTTACACTGGGCTAGGTCTCATGATTTTTCAGATAATCTGCAGTTCCATTAGGCACAGCTGGGTTTACTCAACATTGAATCCAACTTTAACAGGTTCCTCCAGTTGAAACGGAATAGAGATTGATACCTACCTTTGGCAAAAATACTTGAAAGAAGGTTTTGCTAATTTTGACAAAATAATGTCCAGGAAACTCCCTGCCTTGGGCAGAATGACTTTTACCTGCAAGAAAGATCAATATGCCTTCATTTTTTTGTATATGGCTATAAAGCAGAGTGCAAGCACAAACCTGGAATGCAGTTTACAAAAACTATAGTGTGCTACAGACTGTATTGTGTATTTTTAAGTTCTGCATGCTATTTAGAGAGACAGAGAAGAAAACTAATGCTATATTATCTGTAAAGCTTATAACAAGGATACTAGAAGTAGGGCATAACAGAAAAGACATTACAAACCAACAAGTCTAAGGCTGATCTAGACCTTTTGATTTAGGACAAGATCAATGACAGAAAGCATGGGCACACTCCTGTGCACAGCTTCTTTTTGTGGAGAATTGACAATAGTCCAGAACATGCTTAGACTTGTGAAGCTTCAGGATGTAGCATATGAATCAGCAATCTTGTTATTTTACATGAACAGATAATGAATCATGATTTCTCTTCCTCTATCTGTACTTATGTTGTGTTACATAAAAGGGCCAGGTATACTCTTTTATATTTTCTGGTATTATACCTGCAAGGCATTTATAACCTGATCTTGGAGCTAGCAGGGTGTCATTCTAAACCAAGGACATTCCATTGGCCAACACCCCAACCTGCTGTGCTATGACTAGCAGTTTCTCCTTAAATACCTTCTTCAAGAGATATTCTAATACAGATTGTATGAAGGTATTATCTGGAGAAGCCAAATGAGTAATGCATGATGGCAGTAATAAAACAGATATAACATTTCTATGCTACCATATTTCATACAGAGCTAGAATGCATTTTCTCTCATGCTTACTGTCTTTTTTACTACCCTGAGAAAAAAAGCTGAAAATGAAGCAACTTCTCTTTCCCTTGGGGCATGGAGAGAACAAAAAAATTAGCAGTCTGGGTTGGATGGAAGCAGATTAATTATCATTATTTTGTAAATATTTTATTTCTCTTTGTTCTCTCTCTTGCTACCAAAGGACTGAATCACAACTTTCTCTCCTGTAACAGCCAGTTGATATGGCCAGGAACTCACTGGCTCAGGAGATAGCCTGCTTCTGCACTATTGATATGCTGCAAACTGTCTTTACTGGAATCCATCTCTCTCAGCCTCTCACGTGAGAGCTATACAGCTTGGCATATATAATTTCATTGCAGAGAAATATATAGAGATGTGAAAAAAGGATCAGGAACTTTAGGATGGGTTTTCTGTAACCCAGGTGAAGGACATGAGTGCCATGCTACCCATGTCATATGTTATTTTGTATCCCACCTCATTCTCTGGGATTCTCTTTCATTACCATTCTCATGCTAGAACTACTTGCTAATGGCAAAGAGAAATGTCACTGCTTTTTTGTTTGTAAAATACCAGCTATATTTCCAAGAAGCACTCTGATGAACATTTATTCCTCTACACATTCCAATTTTGTATGAAATAAAAAATTCTAACCACCTCTGGTTAAGAGAAGCTTTTTAGTTTTCACTAGTCCGGAAATAAAAACAGAGTTCTTTTTCCTTTCTAACACACTCGGTGCTTTCTCCTTCCAAGAAAAGTCCTCTCATTTCTCCTCATACCATTAAATAGTACATTATGACTAGTAAACGTATGTCAGTGTCACCAAGAGGTGATCTGTGCTTTTGCTTCAGAGTGCAAATTAGATGACTAGTTGCCTGGTTAACATGAAGTGGCTAAAAAGAACTAGCCAGGAAGGGTGCATGTTGATTAGATTAACATTTGAGCAACCTTAAGCACTTTGAAGCACATTTTTGTTGGTGTGGTGTAGGAACAGCATGGTGAAAGCACAGCTGTGATTTTTTTGCCTTTTTAGAGGGCTTCAGAATGAAAAATTGGAAGGCTGCCAGACTGAATGCTTAACTGAGATGAAGTAGTAATGAAAAACTTAGTGGCTTTTGCCACATTAACAGGACATTAAGCCTTGAGTAACAGTTTACTTGGAGCCAGAAGGGGTGAGAAGAGGAAATGTAAATCAACAGCATCAGATGTCACACAATCAAAATTAATTAGAAGAGATAGGAAGATGGATGGAACATGTATGGAAATAGAGATGTGAAAGTGTCAGAGCAAAAGGCTTCAAAGAGGTTTGAAGTTGGCAACAAGCAAAACAGATTATTTGTGTATCAGCATTTTGGGTCAAACTTTATTTTCAGTTTTACAGATAAGCATGAACAAATGTCATTTGGAAGTGGAGGCAGTAGTTAAATAGGAAGTCCTGAAGGTCTGAGAGAAAGATGGCAATAATATGTTTACGAAAGTGCAGTATCCCTTCCATAGATGACTGAAATCATATACAAAAGAGAGAATGATTTCCAAACGTACAGACTTGGAACAATGAGTGATAAATAAAAGAATCCCTCAACCCACAAAATACAAATGAGGTAGCCACTGTTTCTCAAACCAAACAGCCCTGAAGAGATTGTACAAGTTTCTAAATACCAACCCAGGCAGAAGTACTGACTGTGATTGTGTTCTATGTATGAGAGAACACCATAGATGTAGTTTAAAACCCTGAAGTAAAGGCCAAAGGAAGTGGTTACTTCCTTTCATGGAACACTTTTGAGGTTGCATCTGGAGAACTGTATCCTGGCTTGGGTCTCATGGTAAAGACAGCCTCATAGACTAATTGGGGTGAAAGCAGTGGAGAGTCCCCAAGACGGTTAGGGGACTGGAAGTGAATGTACAAGGTGAGGCTGAGGGAGCTAAGTTTGCTTAACTTGCAGAAGAAAAGGCTAAATAACAGTGGGACAAAATGCAGTGTCCCACAACTTAAAGATGGAGCAGAGAGAATATGGAGACAGACTTTCTCTGGAGATGTACAGCAAAAGGAAAAGGCAGTGGTTATGTGATGCAGCAAATAAATCCCAGATAGCTAAATGGAAAAAATTATGAGAGTGTTTAAGCATTTGAACAGGTTGCTTAGAGAAGCTGTGGACTCTCTATGTTTGGAGGTATTAAAAGCTCAGCTGGACAAGCAACATGAGCAACCAGATCTAGCTTTGAAGCTAGTCCTGTTTTGAGGAGACTGCATTAGATGACCTCAGAAAATCCCTTGCAATCTCTGATATTGTATGACTGTAATTCTCCAGAGAAGTGTGACAGATTTTTGTCACTGATAAAATAAATTTTACAGATTGCAAAAGCTACTGTAAGCATTATTTCATATACTGAACAGGCACATTTTGACAGTAAACCCTCTGTGTTCTGGGAAGCAGCATGCAAGAATAAAGCAAGGAAACCAACTTATTGTGAACACATTACTTAGGCCAAAGAACTTCTCCTCTCTCACTGTGAGATGAAACAAGACTAACACTGTTACAGCACTTGGATTTAAAAGCTTCATTCTTTCTAGCAAATCTAAAAATGAAATTAATCTCTACATGAAATCTGACCCCTGTGAAACTGGGGGAATATACATATATATGCATTGTGTATCCAAAAAGAGTAACTAGGTCAAATCCTAGGAATCTCCCATTTTACAGCTGAAGTGATTATAAAATATACCAAATCTGAAAGAAAAAAAGTTCATTCATCACTTAGACCTAGCCATAAGAGAGCTTTTTCACTCCACCTAGCACATCCAAGAAAAACTCAACAAAGAATTTCACTGTGCTAATTTTTAAGCCCAGCTTTTCCCTTGTGAATACATAACAAAAACAACCTTGTAAGAGAACCTAAAATATAGGAGTAGCTCATGTCTCATGGGTGGCAGAATTAGAAAAGGAGTATTATCCAGATTCTCCAAAGGCTTCTAAACACTCTGGATGAACATATTGCAGATGTTAGTTAAGCCACTGTCAGATATAGCAATGCTTATTCAGGACAGAGGTTTTCATTCAACGTAAGTCTTAAGGGAGTGGTAATCATAAGGAAAAATCATGTGGCTTCTGCAAGGCTGCAAGAAATTGCTCACACATGGATACAGAAATCACATTTTGCTTGAAAGACTGCAAAGAACAAGAATACTTCCCACACAGCTGACAGTAGTAGACACCAACATTTGCTTGGTCACACAGGATTATAGATAAAGCCAGTTGCGCAAAGCACTATTTCAGTTACTGTTTTCTTTGGAAAAGACTACCGATTAGTAGAGGTAATTTCTCCACTTGGGCCTAGGAAAAAGAATAGAGAATAAACAGTGATCATTTTTACATAGAAACATGATTATATTTATGAAATGTTTGGCCACAGAATCTCAAGGTTCAAACTTCTTGGGTATGTGGTTAAAAAAAACCCAACACACAAACACACCAAAAAAAGAAAAAAAGAAAAAAAAAAGGGAGAAATGTAGTTTCTTAGAATACTGAAACACTGCCTTTCTTCCAAATATCTGTATTCACAGGCCACATTTATACTTGCATAAAATAAGTGTATGTGTTTTGTTTTCTGCACTCTTCTGAATCCTTCATTGGGAGGTTATTCCAAGAATGACTACCTGCATTCATGCTCTCTCTTCCTCTAGATTTTCCTTTCCCTTTTTACTCTAAGTAGCAACAATTTATAAGTAGCATAGCATTACCTTAATGTCATCTGCTGCAAACTACATACAAGCAAAGCAACTATATTTTTAAAAGGCTGCATTTTGCATAAAAGCTATTTTGAGGGAATCTTGCTCAAAATATCCTGAATTTAATACAGTCACATTACACAAAACATTAGAGCAACCTGAGATACATATTCTTGTTTCTTCTATGTCAGTTGTTTCAGAAAGCAATGCATGTCTCTTCGACTATGCATTTCCAAAGTGGTTGCTCATCTACTGTTGACGTATCTGCCATTAGTCAGTCTTAATGAGGTAAGACATGTTAAAAACAAATAAAAATCTTAACTAATGCCTTTATATTCAACCTTACAAAATTCTGGTACTCAGTACTGAGAAGAAGTTTTGCTATTTGACCTAAAAAGAACCAGACCTAGCTATCCTGCCAGTACCGCTCTCTCTGCTTCATTCACAGTTGTTGAGTGACGCTGCAGGAACCAAGTACGTGCCAGTGAAAAGAAGATGGATCGTTTCTAGTAGCATTTCACCTTTGCTCTATCAATTGATTTAAATCTCAAACATAAAAATCAATAAAAAAACCCTTCTCTGTTAAATTACATACTACAACTGGATTGAGCTAGCGTTGCTTTCCCACCCTGCAAATAGTAACCATTTTTTGAAGGGATGTGTTACTATGTAAATTAAATAGAGAATTATACTTCTTTCTCTATAAATGTGGTCATTACTTTAATGTGAAGAAGTGCTTGTTTATCTTTGCATCAGAAGGTTTCAGTTAAGTACTAAAGGCTGTCCAACTCTTCCTATATCCTCAACTGCAATGTGTCTCTTCCCTCATGGAGTTGTGGGGGAGGACGGCAGAGCGGCGGAGGCATATCGACTTGAAAGTAATAAAGTTAGAGTAAGCCTTGTTTAATTACTTAATTTCAGAGCACAGACTGAAAACAAACCAGCTCTTTTATTCTACTGTGCAATAAAACGATCGCAGCCAACAAATGACCAAAGCAGCCCATTGCTGCCTGATAGCTCACAGAAAGGCACAATCACTTATTATCTGCTCTCAGAGCAGCTGATTGAAAAGCATTAGTTAGTTCAGACAGGTGAAGAACAGTGAGTCTGCACATAAAAGCATTCACAGGAGAGCTATTTTGTCTTTGAAGAGAACAGTGTGAACCTATTTGCCTGCATGACACTGAGCAACCTCAAAGTACTCCTTGCAAAGTGAGCCTGTGCTTTCCACTGCCTCTGGATCATCTAATTTGCAAACTATTAAAAAAAAACCCCATATATTTAAAGTTTACTGAAACTATGGTGCCTATACTACAGCTAGCTTCTTGTGATTAGTTTCTTACATTTAAAGTGCAATGTTTTCAGAAAAAAAAAAAAGAACCAGTCTTAGATTTCCTTGCTGCAGAAGCAGTTGGAGGTACAACACCCTATGATGGCACTTGATTTTATAATCAACCATCCCTCTCCCAGGAATATACTTCTGCCATTGCTTCTATGTGTACCTACAAATGTCAAGAAAGCTGCTCTGCTACAAATTTCTGTCAAGTGCACAGTAAGACAGTGATTTTTTCCCCCCTCTGGTAGTCCCATTTTAGCAGCCCTATTGAAAGGTAAGCCAGCCAGCTAGATCTACATTTTAAGCTGCCGATGACAGGAAAGCTGCCGAACCAAAATAACTGGAAACCTGACTCCCTCTATAAAAAGCACAGCTAGGGAACTATCACTGACAGTGGAAACTGGTGTGCTTCATCAGATAACCCTGTTGGTTTGCTTCCATGCAGAGACATCTCTTTGGGTGAGGAAAGAGTTACCCTGGCTCTGTACAACTCTCACTGCTTGTCTTGGCAACTGGAAACTGGAACATCAGTCTGTGGCCATGAACATGCTCCAAGTTACTAAGTAGGCAAGAGGCTGCTGTATTCAGTCCATATTTACAAACTTGGGCAATGATCTGCCCATGAAAGGTTCTGTATCTCACTACTGCTTTTTGCTAAGCATATCCCCTTAAATAATCTTTAATAATGTTTTCAAAGTTGGGTAAATCAGATATTATAGCACAACAGGAACAAAATATTTTACAGTGCAATGAGCTACTACACAGCAGCAGAAATAGACATAACACAGCCTTGAGGTGACTCTCTTTATATAGGCTTCAAGCACAAGCCAAAATAATTTCCCAGGTCTCATTTAATGCCTGCACAAAGATAGTGTGATGCAGAACCTCAGCTGCTGCATATGCTCCCAAACAATGCAGCAGCCCACCTCAGTGCTGCTGTGGAGGAAGCTGCATAGACAAAGATTCAAGAAGCACAGGCTAATAAAACTTTCCCAGAGTTATTCAACCGTTTTTTGTAACATGGAAATAGGGAAAACATGGTGAGTGCCAGCCATGGGATTAAACTGGTGGAGGGGAGATTTAGATGGGATGTTAGGAGGAAGTTCTTTACAGTGAAGGTGGTGAGACACTGGAATGGGTTGCCCAGGGAGTTTGTGGCTGCTCCCTCCCTGGAGGTGTTCAAGGCCAGGTTGGATGAGGCCTTGAGTGACCTGTTCTAGTGAGAGGTGTCCCTGCCTATGGCACAGGGGGGTTGGAACTGAATGATCTTTGAGGTCCCTTCCAACCTAAACCATTCTATTATTCTATGTGCCGAGTCCTCCCTTATGCCTGCTAGAGATGTTGGGCCTTGCTTACTTCTGCTAAGCAAATGGCTGAGGCTGGAAGTATTTGTAGCTCTTCCTTGAGGAGAAAGAAACCTCTTGCAACTTGCAAGGTTTCCAGAGCACAGATACTGTTTTTTAGCACTTTTCTTAACAAACAAAGAGAAAATATAATCTACCTTTGAGAGGGAGCTGGCAGTCACCAAGAGATAAGAAAGATGGAGAAAGGGAGAGGAAGAGGATGTGAGTGTCAGGGCATGACTGGAGAAGCAGAGGACCAGGGAAGGTCATCTTGAATAACTGGCGCCAGGGAACAGAGCAGTATTTTCCAAAACTTGGTCTGCGTTGCCAGTTAGTGCTTCAAGCTTCACCTGTGTGATACTTAGTGTTACATACTGGCATGAAAGGTAGGAACTTCAGTCACCAGGGATCAAAGCTAAGAAACCAGAGTCATCTGTCCTATCAATACTCTCATTATACGTACAGAGACAGCATACTGCTCCATGTGCCACGGGTCACTCAGCAGAGATCTTCCTTCTCTAGCCCTTTCATGACTGTATTTTATCTCTGCTTCTATGTAGCCTGAATCCAAAATGGAAGTATCTTTGTCACCACTGGCCATGATCACATGCTATCTCCTAATAAATGCTCTCACACAGAACTGAAGCATTTAATTTCATTTTTGCTCACAAACAGAAAAATAGTTTTTGCAAGCCAAAGAAATTCTGTATCATTTGTTCATCATTGTAAGGCCCTTTTGCTTTACATAGATGATGGGACTTCCTGCTCTTCTTTTGTGCATGGTGTCATCTACTGATTAAAAACTGTGAACTCAGAAAATGATGGTTCACACATCTTATAGTGGGACTGCAAATAATCTGTTGGCCTTGAGAAAGAGTAGATGGGCCAGCAAGAAGGTGACAGTGACAGTCTTAATCCTCAGAAAACCCAGAGAGACAGTTATCATCTGGTACACAGTCTTTGAAGAGCAGCAACTCAGAGATGGCCTTCCTCTGGGCAACTCATAGCCTGCAGAGGACAGCACACTACAACCAGCGGGGCTGTCTACGCCTCCAGCATCTGCAAATATTTGCCAACTTTGTGGAGGCAGAAGGAAAGCAGTAATACAGCATCGCTATGGCTAGTATTAGTGATTGTATTCCACCAATCTTTGTCCCTTTGCTCTAGAAGCAGGCAACAGATTCAGTATGGTAAGTACAGCAGAGCCTGTCACGTTCTAAGTGCGTAGATCACCATGCGTGGGAGGTGAAAAGCCATCAGCACTATTCATATTAAATGTCCAAAAGTACTTTTTCACTGACGACAAGGAGAGTTATACTCCGGGATGACAGATTTCTATCAAACCTTAGCATATCTAAACTCTATTCATTCCACGTGGAAATTCAACGTAGCAAGTCTCCTTTTGCTTTCCTGCTATTTGAAAAGGCAGCTGCTTGAACAAGCCCACTGTGAAACTCCTGTCTGCCTTTCAGCTGCTTTGCTGGGGCCTTGACTCCTGCCTTTCCAGAGGGGGTAAGGGCACAGTTTCCGAGCAGGCTCCTGCAGCGTTGCAGAGCGCTGCTCCCATCTGGCCAGGCCAGGCAGATCGATTGCTGCCAGGGAGGGGTCTGCATGGCTACCTTTGAAACACTTGCAGTTGGACATGAGAATTCGGAAAATAGGAAAACTAAGTGCTCGTGGCCATAAATAAGCAGTAGAGTAACGNAAAAAAAAAGAAAGAAAGAAAAAAAAAGGGGTGGGGGGTGGGGTGGGGAAGCGTAACTGGTGGGTGCCGCTGCTCGGGAGAGCGGCAACTCGGCAGCCGGGCCGGCCGCCGCGGTACGTGCGGCAGCCCTGAAACCGCCACCCCCCGCCGCGGGTTTGCCGGCACGCAGAGCTCCGCCGCGCCCAGCCAGGCCGAGCGGCCCCTCCTGCGGGGCCAGGGCCGGGACGGGGGCCGCCCCTTTGGCTGTCCGCCGCGGGAAAGGCCCCATAAAGGCGGCGGCGACGGCGCGGTGGAGGTGCGGAGCAGTTCCGAGAGCGGAGGCGTTTGCGCTCCCTATGCAGTGCACCAGGTAAGCACCGCCCGCGCCTGCCCCGTGAGAGCTTCCCTCGCCGTTTGCTAGGCGTGCGCTGGCGCAGCCGTGCGCCGTCAGGCTGCGGGGGAGTAAAACCTCCAAACCTGCACCGCTTCCCTCTTCTCCTCCGGTGTGATAGGGCCGGTGAAAGAGTCCTTATGGTTGTGCGGTGCCTGTTAATATTGCTGGACGCACCTCGGCTTAGCTGGCAGTTAATTTTTGCCTCTAAAAAGGATCCTGGCTTTTTAGGTGGTAGTGTTGGTGTTTTGTTGGGCGCTTCCCACCCCCTTTCCCCCCCCCGGTGGGTTGGTTTTTGTTAGTTTGGATTTTTTCCTTCAAACCCCCTCCCCCTTTTTTTTTCCCCCAAATGTTTGAAAAGCATAGGAACAATTGCTCCAATAGCTGGTGATGAAAGCTGAAGAGTATATTTGAAGCCTGAGTTCTTTTCCTATTAAAGCAAAGCGAATCTTGATTGATTTGATGCTGGTGCTCTCCTTGTCCTACTTATTATGGCAACTACTGCCACAATAAAAAAAAAACCAAGGAGAAGAATTAAGTGGCCAGCTCAGAGTCTGCTTTTTTTGGCAGGGCTCTGGAATACCAGTGAGTATTCTGGGAAGGAGAAAGCCATTTATTTAAGTGACAAAGCAAATGCTGTGGCTTCCTGTGACTCAACAAAAATCCACATTTCCAATATAGAATGCGTCTTCAGAAGAGATGTGCTGCAGTTGAAGCACAAATTTTTACAAATACTCAAGCCAACTGGCATTGAATGGGCCATATTACTGTGATTTTCGTCATCTTAGAGGGTTATGAATAAGTCTTTACAAACATATTTGTGCTATAATTACTGAATGCTTGCAAGAGGCATTGCAGATTATAAAGAGACTTTTTAAGCATGCTGAGTTAAAATAGTGTGTCTCTGACCCCTTTCCCTCCCCTAGTCACTCAGCAGACAGCCTTAGCAGTACAAAAGAGACCTGTTCCTTAGATCTGGGCTAAAAGCTCATTAGGAGATATTTTCACAGGTGCATTAGCATTTTTATTCCTCACAATTAATAAAAAACAGAGTACCTAACAAATGCACTGGTGGCTGTCTTAATGTGATGGTTCTGCATCAAGGTACATAGCATCCTGTTTGATGGGACAGGTGACTTGCTTAAATATAGTTCTGTCTCTGCTCAGAAATGAAGCAGCTGATCCAGCTTGTTAGAATATTAGGACCTGGCTCAAACTCTCTAAATGGAAGCTAAACTATATGAGCACTTCAGTTGTACCTTTCTAAGTTTTACCGGTTACTGTAAAAAAGCAAATGAGACCACATTTGAATTGAAAGAGTTCAAGAAATGGCTGAATATTCTCACTCCAGTTCCTTAGCTTGACCTGTCAACTTTAATTTAGATTGCATTATTTGAAGCCATGCAAAGGTGAGGCCATGAATAATTATGACAGTGGATGAAGCACATATGCATTCTTAAGAAGCTTCTTACCCAGTGCAACAAATAATAACATTCTGTCTTTATGCTTTTTTTCCAGAATGATCCAGATCTTGGACCCAAGACCCTTGCCAAGCTCTATCATGCCTGTGGATATGGCCATGAGAATTTGCTTAGCCCATTCTCCACCACTGAAGAGTTTTCTCAGCCCCCTTGAGGACTGTAAAAGAAACAACTTTGTGAACAGATTCAAACCTCTCAGACCGTGTCTTCACGTGAAACGTGACTCTGAAGCTCAGGAGAGTGACTGGAGCCGCTCATCAGCCCGAGCCAAGAAGCGAGTTGTGTTTGCAGACTCAAAGGGACTGTCCCTGACAGCAATACACACTTTCTCTGAGATCCAAGAGCATCCTAGATGGGATCTTCAGTTTGACATCTTAGACCTTGAAGATACAACATCAGGCCTAAAGATACATGAAGAAAAAAACTTGATTCTGGGTTTTCCTCGGCCCTCAGCTGACTACCTGGACTTCAGGAACCGCCTGCAGAAGAACTTGGTCTGCTTGGAGAACTGCATCCTTCAAGAGAAGGTGCTGTCAGGCACTGTCAAAGTGAAAAATGTGAGGTTTGAAAAAAAGGTTCAGATTAGAATTACCTTTGATACATGGAAGACCTACACAGATATTGACTGTATCTATATGAACAACGTTTACAGCGATTCTGAAAATGATACCTTTTCATTTACTATTGACTTGCCTCCTGCCATTTCCTCTGAAGAGAAAATAGAGTTTTGCATTTCTTACCAGAGTGGAGAGCATACTTTCTGGGACAATAATGAGGGTCAGAATTACAAGATTCTCCATGCAGAGTGGAAGCCTGATGGCGTTCAAATACCATCTGACAAGAAAGAATGTGTAGATCTTCAGACTTCAAGGAGAGGACAAGAGAGAGAGTCTGATCAACTAGGCAGTCCAAGGCTGTCTAGTGGTGTCTTTCCACAGTGGCAGAGTTTGAGTCGGATTGAAGATTCCTCACCATATTGGTGATCAGTACTAGCAAGGAAGCATTCTTCCATTTGGCAGCAGAACATTGTTAGTTTTCTGGTTCACATGCTATGTGATGAAACCACCTGGCAGGTTTTCTTGACTGTCTGAACAAATCCAGATTCACTAGTCTGTGGGACTTGTTGAACTGTGTTACAGAAGTTCTTAGCCAAAACTTATCCTTGAAAAGAAACACCAAGATAAACCTCATGCATATGCCACCTCCTATAGAAATAGAATGTCTGTATCTTAAGTATACACTGCTTTTCTTCTGCTGTAGACTCTCCTAAGTCACTGGAAGAGAGACTCTTTTGAGGAAGTATGGAAGTCAAAGATACCTTAGCAAGCTGCAGTAATTGCATGTGTGAGAGTATGTGTGTGTGCAGAGGAATGTTACATGAACAGTACATCATAATTAATACTGCACCTTTTAGGAGTGCAGTAGCGATGAGGTGGTGCTGTCAGAACAGAGGCTGGCTATGACCCTCTGTGTACTTATAGCAGAAGCAGATAGAAATGGATGTTTCAGATTTGTGGCTTCAGTACAAGTTAAGAAACTTGAAAAAGACAATGGAAAAGTGGGAGAAGTAGGATATGCTTCTAGTTTCTTCTTTGCAAAGCTGATTTTTCTAAATCCTATAGAAAGTTCCATGGGATAGAAAGACTACAGAAAATGATGCATAGCATTAGAAGTAAGTGCTGCTTTGGGAAGACATCCCTGTCCTCTCTGGCTTTATGAATAAGTGTCTTGCATTTGAGAACAAACCCAACTTCATCCTACTCACATAGCACGCATATGGTTGCTTTCTAATATTAAAAGAAGAATGTGCCTTTAAAAAAAATAATTAAAACCATGTTAAATGGCAAAAATAGGGTTAGGTGGCAGAACAAAGTGGTTTGTAGACTTCTTAGTCTGTAGCAGCATTAGATGATTTGACTCAACACCTAATCTAATTTTGCAGCATCTGATGGTTGAGTATCCTGCTCCCTATTGCAAAGTTAGTGATGACTTAACAAGGGTGTGTCATAGGCAAGGTCCTTCATATTGAAGACAGTGAATTAGCTGCACTTTGTGGGAGCTAATTTCTTTAAAAGAGCAGGGTTGCTACTAGTTTTTTCTAGGTGGAGTGTAGGCTTGCACATAAATAGAAAACTGCTCTGTTTTATTTTACCTCATTTTCTGAAGTTGCCTTTTTTTAAACTTCAGTAAACTAACATACATATTTTTATCTGTATGCTTATAAGTTAGCTTTCTGATCTGTCAGACTGTAAAGGTGATCTGTCCTTCATGTAAGACTTGTGTGTGAAACTGACCAATACCTATGCAATAGGAGTGAATACTGGCACACATTTTAGCTGATCAGAAATGGTGTTAACATCAAAATGTAAAACACAGTTTTGTCTATTGTTAAGAAGTATGGTATCCCAAATGTGAAACTACTTGCAATGCAGTAAGATGATAAAGACAAAAGTAAAATAAGCCTCCTACACTAACTGCACTTTTTACCTACAAAGCTCTTGCTGTTCTGTGTAAACTAGCTGTTTTAAGAATAAATTGTATTTTGATATATCTGGTTGTTAGTGTGTCACCTCAATCTATTTCATCAGCCTCTTTAAACAACTTCAGTTGCAATACAACCAGTTTGGTTTGTGCTATGGGATGTTGCTAAAACTTGCTATGGTATGGTATCTCAGCTCAGCATCTGGTGTTACCCTGAAGATGAATTTCAAGGTTCTCACTCAGTGAAAGAGTTGCCTTATTAAATAAAACAAAACAAACAAACCCAAAACACTATCTATGTCACCAAATTTAAGTGGAATATTTTGGTTTGACAGATTTTTGTCAGGGATCCTGCTATGTTGTGAACAAGTCTATCTGGCAGGTGTCCATCTTAATCTGATGGCCAGACTTACCTGCTGAGCTGTAGCATATGTGATTTGTACATGGGTGCATCTAGATAGGGGCACTTAATGTCTTCTGGCAGGCATTCACCTGATACTTGGCTTGTTACACTGCCTTCTGCAGCTATACTGCTGTTTGAGGAGGTTGTTTTCTCCTGTTATACCCAGGAACTCAGATGAACTGTTGTCAGTATCAAACAGTTCCCTGCAAAATGTGTGTGTCTCTGAGCCACTGTCTTTGACACTGCAGTATAGACCTGCTCTTGCAGTTACTTAAAATGAAGAAAATGGTGTTTCCCAAGGATGCAAGGGACCCATGGTTTTAGTACACCTGTGCTTCTCCTACAAAGCTATTTAGTCTAGTACAGAGTGAAAACACACTAGCCAGAACCAACTGCACACTAGGTGCTTTATATAGATTTCTTAATCCTTTTAGAGACAAAATGTAGTTTAGTTCAGGTGATTGCATATGAAGTCAAGAGGGTTCCTAGCAAGAAATCTAGTTTAAAATTATGAATACAGGAGCTCCCAAAAGACAACATCGCACTAACAGCGTGTTTTTCATATGGGTAATGTGGAAGCTCTAAATTCCTTCCCAAGTTTGTGCTGGACACAGAACCTTCCTTTCCCCAGCCCTGCCTGTTAATTTCAAACTCCGTATGTACTGAGTACTACACTGTGTCTTGTTGTGCAGGAGCTTTTATCATACCTGCTTCACCACTAGCTGCCTGCTCTAGAAAAATGCGAACTCATGAGAGATTTGCAGCAATGAGGTACTGGAGTGTCACTCAGTATCTCCAAAGTCCTCCTTCAGTGAAGAAAGCAAAGGATTTCTCCTTTATCCACTCCCTACCAAAGCAATGCAATTCCACTTCTTGTTTTAAACAGAAGTTGTGCTCAACACTTTAGCTCTCATCCATCAGAAAGGCAACAGGTTCCTAGAAGAAGGCATTAGAAACACTAAAAGTATATTAACTGCAAAACCAAAACCCAAGACCAACCAACCAACCCAAAAAAACCACAAACAAAACAAACCCCAAAACCAAAACAAACAACCAAAGCCCCCCAAAGCCAATCAACTAGAGAGTCTTAGAAGTATATTTATTAGCCACAGAGAAAAACAATGTCACCCTTGGAAAACTTAGTCAATTCAAATACTGTTAAAAAAACTGAAGGTATGAACAGATGCAGGCCTTGAAACAGTCTGCAAATGTATGACACCATCTCAGTCCTTGAGGAAGTCACTTTTCCATCTGCTTTGCAGATTGGTTTTCCCAACTGCTCAGGTGACAGAATGGATGACTGGATTCACTCCTATAGCTCTGTAGGTGTAAGATGTCTAATGTGCAGTTACAGCCTATGGGTCGCATGGTACTTACAGATTTTATTCTTCAAATGCATTTCAAGTTGGGCTCCTAACAACTCTACTCACTTTTGTAAAGTTTGGCTTAGTCTCACCATGCAAAATTAAGTTCAGATTTGCTGGGGTTTCTTATTAATAAAGATCTGTCACCTTGAGAGATCAGCATCTGAACATTTGGGGAGAATGTAATTAGAATTTTCACAGACAATTATTGAATGTAATCTTCTGTAATTACACATATATAAATAAATTACCACAATTTACATGGCAAGTCTGGTAAATTAATAGTAATATGCTAGACATTACGGTATTTATATATATGTAAAACAACAACTCTGATACTTCTGAGCTTTAAATTGAAATGTAATCAAGAAATGTAATCAGTGAGGCCAAAATAAAAGGGAGTAAAGCCACTCTAAATCCTTTCATATTTCAAGGATCACCTGTATGTCAGCCGTTCTTATCTAGCATTTGCATAACCTGTTCTTACAGCCCTCCAGTGATGTAGGTTCCATAAGCTTTTTAATTATCCTGTTCTTTTTTTATCTTGAAAGAGGCTCTTGAGATGTTAGCCTAATTACTTGTTTCATTCTGCATAGACAAGAAGAGGAAGCTATGGGTTGCCTTTTTTTTTTTTTTCCTATATCCTGTAAATTCTAAGAACAGCTTTCCCTCCTCTCTCCACATCCTTTCTCTAGGCCATGTAATACACATTTAATGAAAAATGGATACTGTAATGGAATGGGGTTTGATTAATTAATATGAGATTACTTTTAAAATTAATGTTGTTTATTAATTTTGATATTAAAATTTTTCCACCCCCAACCACTAATTTTAATAATAAACTGGTTCAATTGTAACAGTCATGGAACACATTACATAAACAATATCTAGATCTAGTATTAACTATCAATATACAGACATTTAAATCCAATTGAACACAATTAAAGCTGGAAGAGAAAAGCTTCTTTCAGTTAGTTATCCCACTTGGCTACTAGATGGACTCAGGGCTCGTTCTGCTTAGGCAGAAGGCTAGGTAATAACAAAAGCTTAAAATATTTACTCACAAATATTTTTTCTTGACTTGCGAGGCTAATAATGTTGACACAGTACCCAAAACACTTGCAGGGAATTCTGTTGGTTGCTTTTCTTGCTGGTCTGGCTGCTCTGGCCGCTGCTGCAACTTCAGCGTTCCTTCCCAGCTTGACAGGTTGTTGGGGGAAGGGAGGCAGATATTTTCTGACCTGGTCCTGGCTTTGGACAATCTGTGTGCCTCCAGGGCTTGCTTGTCTCAGGAGATGCAGGCAGGGTATCTTGTGATGTGGTCTCAGCAGGTGTGTCACACTGGCTGCTGTATGCAGCCATCACATGAAAGCAGTTAGAGTTGCAGGAAGGTTTCAGGCTGAATTATAGCTTAGCAAAGAGCTATGCTGTAAAGCAATAAGGCATTAGCATTGCCGGTAGGCAACAGGCATGGACACAGCAGAATACAGAATAATGGTAAAGCATGGAACAATGGCAAAGAGCACTTTGTGCTACCTGCTTATCTGTTTATATATTAATGCCTGAGATTGGTGGGCCTTTGGACATACATTGTCCAGCCAGAGTGTCAGTAAGGCAAGCCTGACCATATTTGGGTGAAACCACAGCTTGCTGTATCCATATTAGGGAAGACACATGAGGCCTAGCACAAGATTAGTACACACCAAGTGCATGTAACTTGTTTACCACAGGATGCAAACAGAAGCAAAACAAATTGGGTAAGCCAGAGTGCTCAGACTCCATGGCTCCAGGTCTTTTGTCCTTTTTCCCATAGTTGCTTCTCTTCAACAGAAGGAAGGAGAGCAGAAAAGCATGTCTGGGCAAGCCAGCACATGTATAGGCCTATTTTGACCCTGTCAGGTCCACCACAACAGATACTGTGGCTTTTCATCCTTGTTTGGGAAGGAACCTCTTAGACCTTTGGATTTTCTTAAGGCAGAAATATCACTCTTGGCTAGCTGTGATAAAAGCCTTTCAGTGTGGTGCTCGACTTCACCAGTGAAAAATTAACACAGCTCAGTATCCATCTTTCATTATTCAACTGACTTAATCTGTCTCATACAGTAAGGCCTCATGAATGTACGTGTCATTTCTTAGTGCTCGTGACAGCCAGGCAGATTGAATCAGTGATGTGCTTCACTGAAGATTGGTTCCGAGGATGGCAGTTTCTCCATTGGAAACATTCATCTTCCTCCTGCTCCCCCTCCCTATGTTACAAACTGCTTCTACTTCCTTTCTGGTTTATTCGTTAAATTGGTCAGCTTTGATTTCTTCCATGTGAAGAAAAGTGGTTTCTGCATCCGTGACAAAATAGATAAAAGCTTAATAGGGTTCGTGCAGAAAAGGCAAAATAACTTTTGTTTTTGAAGTGCTCACTGCAGGTGGCCCACTGTTGAGCTCTGCAAGTGCATCTTTCAGGCAGTAAGGCAGAAAATACCAGGGTTAGTAATGCTGAGGCAAAGCATGAACATGGCACTGTGGGTCTGCTCAGTAGCTGAAAATTTTGTAAGAGTCTTTAGGCACTGCAGTACACTGAACCTCAGTCAAGTGCCTGCAATCCATCTTCACCTTTTTTTGAATATAAGGTAAAGAAACAGCTAGAGTCTGCACTTTCTGACAGAAGTGGCTGTCAGTAAGATTATAGTTACAGTAAGCTGGCAACCAGAACTGATTCAGTGGAAAGGAGCAAGTATTGAAAAAGCAATCAAACTAGCATGTCAGAAACTGGAAGAGAAGAAATTGGTTTACAGTTTATGATACAGTAAAAGAAATAAATGGGAAAGAAAAAAATTAAGACAATTTGCTTCAAACGAGTTACCAGGGAAAAAACCTCTTCTGTCTCTTCATACTTCGGGTCATCATAGTATGTTATATGCTTTTGGATTTGAATTATCTTGCACTTTACTTTTAGGGAAAACATGGAAGTGGCTGGTGCTACGCACCTGACTAGGTGGCAGGGAGACTGATACAGCAGCTCCCTTCTCTTGCAGAAATGGTAAAATAAAACAAAGAAACCTCATACAGGATCATAGGATGTCAGGAGCTGGAAGGGACCCAAAGAAATCATCGAGTCCAATCCCCCTGCCAGAGTAGGACCATAATCTAGTTTAGGTCACAGAGGAACACGTCCAGACAGCACGACTCCTGCCCTAAATAGTTCCCTCTTTCCCTAATTACAGACACAACTGTAATTAACCATGAAGTCAGACCTTTAAAATTGTAATGTCCAAAGCAAGTATCTTTTTGTTTGTTTGTTTAAAGAATGTGTTTAATGGGTACTCCCTTGAGAAAATATAATTTTGACAGACAAATATGTAGTATGCAGCAAGTATCATTAACTGAAATCAGGAAAGCTGAGGGTGTGGTGGGTTTTTGCATATGTACTGTTCTCTTTTGTCCTTTGGGTTTTTAAAAGGCTTTTCCTTGCAGGGCTTTGCTTTTCTCTCCTGTCTTCCCACTCACAATCTCCCTCCAGTTTCCCATGCCTGGAGCTAATTCAACATCTGACCAGAAAATGGAGAGGTTCTAAAAGCTTCCAGCTGCCTTACTTTAGCTCAATAGTTAAGTAGAATTTATATTAAAAAAAAAAGCAAACCACAAATCCTCAAACACAAACCCACAACACACCAAAAAAACCCCAAAATAAACTACCAAACCACCTGGTTCTGTTCCTCTATTTACAGCTGATTACATGCTGGAGGTCTGTCAGATTCGTCTGATAAAACATATTATGGTACAGCACAGATCTTTTTTACTTGGCTCTGAGCACCATAGCACATCCACTGACCCCAGCAAAAGAGATACATGCATAAGCTCAGATGTGCAGCCATAGCCATTGCTATTCTCCCCTCTGTCCACAAAAAGCTCAGGCCACACACTTTTACACTGCATAAACATACAGGAGCTGCAGAGTTGGGTAGGTACAGTTAGAGGTGATTCTGCGTTCAAGTAACAGTAGCATGTCAAATACTGATACCCTTCAAATGCTTCATACAGCAAATGGATGGTGAGCTCCTGATATTTCTGGCTCTACTTTATTATTCCATTGAAAGGCTCCCATCCTCTCTTTTGCCCTCAAAGTTACACAGTAAAGACCAGCACATGGCATCTATGTCTTTAACTACCATATCAGCAGCTGCATCAGCAAAATCAATGCTCTGCCTTGGGAAGTAAGGAAATAATAACTTCCAAGTCCTAAAACTTGTTTGTTTTCTATAAAGCTGTAAGATCCTCCTTTTCTTACCTTGCATAATCTTCTGAAAGACTATGGGTGTCTGGACAATATTGCTAGACAGTATCACGTTCAAGCATCTGCCATTATCTCTGTTCAGGAAGGACAGCAGGGCAGTATATCATCCCAGTGCACAGGCACAGTCTGTCGGTGGAAAGGAGACACCAGCAACTGAGAGAAGACCACTCATAGGTTATTATGTCCAGTAGGAGACAGAAATGATGCTTTATGAAGAGGTGTTATTGCTGAAGTAATGTCAGCCTGACAGCGATGAGACAGTGTTGAGTGCTGCATTAGCAGCAGCTGACAAAATAGGAATAGCAGATGCTGATTGTATGGCACATATGGTAGTTATTTGCTAAGTAACTGAAAGACATTCATTCCTCTCTAAATCAAACCTTTACCATGCTTGAGGAAACCCAAAGGGTTGTTTCACAGGCCTCTATCTCAGCATCCTAGTTATGCTGACACTAGTTGCTCAACTATTTACATAGGCTCACGTGAAAGTGTAAGGTCAAGGCACTGCTGAAGAAATACCTGAGCCTTTGCTGAATGCAGCATGGACCTTGTTAGAGTACAAGGGTGAGTAAAAGGTATTTTACTCAGCTGGAGTGATAGAGCATTGTACTCTGTGATGAGTATGAGTGAACACTGCTCCTCGATTTAAAAATCCAGGAGTAGCTGAAAACTGAAGGACTCGACTCTCATATTATGAAAACATAGTATTTTGATATTTTCAAAGGACTGCAAATGTCTAACATTATGTTCTTACTCTCAAGATCAGTTACATAAATTACATTGGATTTCATTCTCTCCAATGAAAAGTATTCTACTTCTTAAGCATAAAATGTCATACGAATGCTACAAGTATACATTCTGCACAGGTGCAGGCTAAGGTGTTGTGTAGTCATTACCTTAAGCAGCTAACTGGCAGTGGAGCTGTGCTGAGTTTCTCCTCCTTGTGCTCCATTCATTATTCAGAGAGAGAAAAAAAGAGAGATGAAGCCTGTTTCTTTCTAGGTAGTTACTAGAGCCCTGTTGGCTCTGGGAGGTTGCCCAGGGCATACACCTGAGCTAAGTTGTGGGCGGCTGTAAAGCCAGTCATCTTGGCAGGTGCAGTCTTTCTTGTCTCTTGTGGCAATAGGGTAAAGAATGACTTTCTGTCGGCATGGTAGTGACAGGGAAAGAGAGGCCTGTGCAATCCTTTTGAAATAATCAGTCACCTTCCCTGGGCTAGAAGCTCCTCAGAGAAGCCAAGATTTTACCATTCGGTACATGTGGTTTGCAGGTGGTGCATTAATGCCTTTCCTCAGCTACTGGTGAACATACAGCAGCAATATTTTTACAAGGAACAATTAGTCAGAGACATGTATTTATAGTTAATTATCGTGTTAGGGCAGGAAGAAGAGAGCAGAGTGAATTCCCAATGCAGAATACTTCTCCCCTTCCTTTTCTGTACAGCCCCTCTGGTGTTTGCTTACCCCTCCTGGGAGCCTTTTCAAAGCATTTTCAGTTCTGCGACTTAATGCCTGGCATGGCTGATGTGTGGAATTAAAAATGTAAACTGTATTTTCTGTCTTCTGTTTTTAGAAGCAGAGAAAATGCAGCTTGGCCTGTGTGTAAATCCAGGAAGGCTCAAGGCATGCAGCTGCAGTGAGAGTAGAGTCCAGAGAGAAGAGGCCATGATGCAGCCGCCCAGAGGAAGGGAGGCAAAAGTTCCTCGGGAGCTACAGGTCCTGGGCTGCAAGGAGAGAAGCTGTGGATAAAAGCTCTTTCAAATGCTCATTGGTGTATGGGGTCAGGCACAGAAACCTGTTGAAGTGTCGTTTCAGGAGACAAGGGGAGGGCGTTTTTGTCTGTAGCCCTTTGGAAAAGGACTGGGTTGTAGCTTCATTGGTGTCTGAAATTGGGCCATGGCCGGAGTGGTTTGACAAAAGACAGTAAAAAAATCAGATTTTCATTGGATGGTCTTGATGTACAAAACTAAAAAATCTTTAATTAAAACAATAAAGGAAATGGGAGGTGTATTTTCCTCCACTCTTGATGGAACATTGTTAACAATTCCAGCGTTTGGTTTCTGAAGTCGCCTGCGGGCGTTTTCCAGACAATGTTCCACATATTTTCCAATTCTCCTTGTTTACTGAGTGGTGGGTTGTTTTTTTTTTTTTTTTTTTTTTTATTTTTTTTTTAATTTTTTTTTAAACCCTGTAGGCATAATTATTGAAGGAGTACTTACAAAAATGGCCCCTCATAACATTTTTTGAAGGATCTTCTCAAGGTCACCATCACTCTGGCATGACAAGGGACCAGGGTAAATTCCTAATAGTCTAACTTTATACTCTTCTTTTGGTAAATAGAGCACTGCAAATTACGGGCACATAACCTGTGGTTTAGGTGCCACAGGGACTTTTGCCAGAGGTTTAAAATAATTTTGAGACAGGGTAGGCTGTATTTTAAACTATAGTTTCAATTTCTGTCAGAGGAACTTCTTTCCTTTCGTGCTCTGAGTCACAAGCGTATGCATGTCCCCAGCATGGGAGCCCTTGCAGTGCTTTGTATGATGGTTTATTTATATGCCTTTATAGAGGCAAATCTGCATCGTGGTTTGTATTGTGTTTTTTTTTCCCCAGTTGATTTTAAATTCTGGCCTCCCACAAAGAATTCTTGATGTTACTATGATTTTGCAGTTTTTTTAATTGCATGACAGACCTGATCTGACATTGCTGGTAAAGGAGAAGTGTCTGTAGGGCAGTTCCTCTTGAACTAATGCCTGCTGGAGTGACTTTGGCCCATTATGCTCAAGCATCTTTTGTTCTCCAAAGGGCATTCCTTTTCAACACTGGGAGCACACATCATTTCCCGGGCAGATTGGGTTTCCCTTCACATAATGGTGCAAATTAAGTGTCTCCATCTTTCAATAAATTTGGGATGTGACAGCCTCTCACACTGGCAAGCAGCACAAAAGTGAAAAAGGACAGAACATGGACTGGAGTCACTGGATCTTTTCCACCATCCGGTTGTTAATGCTTGCTCCTAGCTCCTCACTTCCCACGCTGGCTGCCAAGTAGAGCCCAGCCAGCTCCAGACACAGGGTCAAGGGGTGGCTGGGTCAGTGTGGGCTGGGCTGCTAAGGGAAATATTCCCCTGTGCTCCTAGTCGACACTGAGATAGTTGCACCACCAGCATCTGCTTTGTCTGAAACATCTGTTTTACTCATTTGACAGATGAACCAGTGATAGGGAGATGAGTGCTGAGAACCTCCAGCTAATTTCAGCGATTTGGAAACATAACTGAGAAATACGTGTACTTTTATCCCTTGCTATTTTCATAGGGGCTTTACTCCTTTCAGCAAAGGCTAGAGCTACAAATAAAACCTGAGTTTTGTTTAGCAAGAGTGGAGTAGAGGATGGAGGTGCAAAGGATTGTCTGTCTGAACCATTTCACCCATTTTTGTCTTTTTGCAAGCTCGCAGAATATTTCAAACGTGACGAACAAATACATTCTTAGAGCAAAGACTGCTTTTGGAGTAGAAGGAGATATTTTTTGTTTCCAGCTGCATTTTCTACCCTGCTCCCAACAGGTTGCAAATAGTTAAGATTTTTCTCAGCCCCTCAGTTTTGTTGGTCAAGGCAACACAGTTACTCTCCCATCATAATTGCCTCCTTACATTTTCATGGGTCCCTACATTTCTTCCTCCCATGCAATTTCAAGACTTGCACCAGAGCCATTCTCACCTTATGTCCTGAACAGGCTTTATGTGCTACTGTGAGTCAGCAGTAATTACACTTCATCTTTAGGAAAGACAGTGGTGAAGGAGTAGAAGGTGATTCAGCAGAACACTTTATTAGCAATATCACACTAGAAGTCATCACACCTGAGTCATAAGGTCTGAGCTTCACAATCAGAGGTGATCATGAAATAGTTATCCTAAAGGCTTTCTGTAGTAGCCTAAAATGTGCTATTCTATTATACTTGCAGAGTGCAAATTAAAGCATTGTGGAGGGCAAGGATGGCACCTAAGTGCTGTGAGCAATTTCACATTTGTCTACCCTGTCAAATTTTCTTCTCTCAATTCTCACAAAACACAGCCCTGTAGTTAGAAATCAGTTTATTCTGATGAGTCAGTGTGCATAGTATTATCCTGGCATTTTCGAGGCACTAGCAATTAAACCTTATTCTCCAGTTGTTCTGCCTTTTAAATCACTGCCAGTTCTCCTGTGTTTCTAGCTTTTTACTTGCTCTGAAGGAGATGGAGACAGATGGCTGATCAGGTATTGCAGAGGCATGCCATACTGATGTCAGTCTAACTGCAGAATTAAAATCTACTGATGGAACAGGAGAAAAAAAAAAAGAGGATTTATATAATGAGTTCACCATGGGGTTATGTTGCAGCAACTCTCAAAACAAGAGCAAAACAGCAGTGGATACCAATATCATAAAAGGAACCAGCGGTTAATTGTGTGCTTGGCTTAGTTATGTTTGTTATGAATTACAGCATTTAGCAAAGTAAACAACAAAAAAAAAAGACATTTCTCCCAAAATTTAGCTAGCTCTACTTTCTTTTCAAAACTGTATGGCTGGGGGTTAGCTATTTATGAGCCTGAGGGTGAGCTATAACTGAACTAGGCCACACAGAGCAGATTGTTCTGCAGGACAGTGCAAGTCTGCAGACTTCCTTTACAGACCTGCCAGCACTGTGACCCTGTGTGTTGGTATCATAGAATCATAGAATCAGTCAGGGTTGGAAGGGACCACAAGGATCATCTAGTTCCAACCCCCCCTGCCATGGGCAGGGACACCCTACCCTAGATCAGGCTGGACAGAGCCTCATCCAGCCTGGCCTTAAACACCTCCAGGGAAGTGGCCCCAACCACCCCCCTGGGCAACCCATTCCACTCTCATGGTGAAGAATTTCCTCCTCACGTCCAATCTGAATCTCCCCACCTCCAGCTTTGCTCCATTCCCCCTAGTCCTGTCCCTACCTGATAGCCTAAAAAGTCCCTCCCCAGCTTTTCTGTAAGTCCCCCTTCAGATACTGGAAGGCCACTATAAGATGACCTTGGAGCCTCCTCTTCTCCAGACTGAACAACCCCAACTCTTTCAGTCTGTCCTCATAGGAGAGGTGCTCCAGCCCTCTGAGCATCCTCATNTCAGTCTGTCCTCACAGGAGAGGTGCTGCAGCCCTCTGAGCATCCTCGTGGCCCTTCTCTGGGCACACTCCAGTATATTCACATCTCTGTTGTAATAGGGGCTCCAGAACTGAATGCAGTACTCCAGGTGGGGTCTCAGCAGAACAGAGTAGAGGGGAGAATCACCTCCCCTCTACCTGCTGGCCACACTTCTCCTGATGCAGCTCAGGATCTGGTTGGCTTTCTGGGCTGCAAGTGCACACTGCTGACTCATGTTGAGCTTCTCGTCCACCAGCACCCCCAATCCCTCTCCTCAGGGCTACTCTCCAGCCAGTTTCTGCCTAGCCTGTATTTGTGCTTCAGATTGCCTTGACCCAGATGCAGGACCTTGCACTTGGCCTTGTTGAACCTCATGAGGTTGGCTTCTGCCCACCTCTGCAGCCTGTCCAGGTCCCTCTGGATAGCATCCCTGCCCTCCAGTGTGTCTGCTGTTCCACATAGCTTGGTGTCATCAGCAAACTTGCTGAGGGTGCTCTCAATGCCTGTGTCCATGTCACCCACAAAGATTTTGAACAGGACTGATCCCTGAGGGACTCCACTTGTCACTGGTCTCCACTTGGACATGGACCCATTGGCAGCCACTCTTTGGGTGCGGCCATCAAGCCAGTTCTTTATCCATCTGTTGGTCCACCCATCAAACCCATGTTTCACCAGCTTGGAGACCAGGATGTGGTGCGGGACAGTGTCAAAGGCTTTGCTCAGGTCCAGGTAAATGACATCAGTTGCTCACCCCTCATCTATTGATGTTGTGACCTGTTCATAGAAGGCCACCAGGTTTGTCAGGCAGGATCTGCCCTTGGTGAAGCCATGATGATTGGACCCAATCACCTCTTCACTATTCTCCTGTCTCAGTAGTGCCTCCAGGAGGCTCTGCTCCACGATCTTACCAGGCACAGAGGTGAGACTGACTGGCCTGTAGTTCCCTGGTTCCTCCTTCCTACCCTTTTTGAAAATGGGAGTTATGTTTCCCCTTTTCCAGTCAGTGGGGACTTCACCAGACTGCTAGGACTTTTGGAATATAATAGCAAGAGGTTTAGCAACCTCATCTGCCTGTTCTCTCAGTACCCGTGGGTGTATCCTGTCAGGACCCATGGACTTGAACACTTTCAGGTTCTTCAGGTGACCATGGACCTGATCTTCACTTATGATGGGCAGTTCTTCCTTCCAGGCCCTGCCATTATCTTCCATGACTCCAGGAGAGCATGGCTGGAGGTCTTTGCAGTGAAGACCGAGGTAAAGAAGTTGTTGAGAACCTCAGCCTTTCCTATGTCAACTGTGACCAATTTGCCTGTTTCCTTTCTGAGGGGACCCACACCTTCCCTAGTCTTCTTTTTTTACCATTAATATACCTGTAGAAATCTTCTACTTCTGGTCTACCTTTAAAAAGAAGCCTACTAGATAAGTGATATTTTGTAGAAGATGAATCAGTAAAGGGTCACCATGAGAGCAAGAAAGGCTTAGTTTGTGGGTTAAGGAATGCAGTGCTTAGCATATTTTGCCTAGAAGTATTTTACAGCAGTGACATGCTGTCCTCTCAGTGCTTTATGCGGCCAAGTGGGTAATCTTTCCTTATCTTCTAAATGTGTTTTGTGTAATACCCTGAACGATATTTGCAGCTGCTAATAAAGAGTATTTTAAAATGGATGTTTCAGTTTTACAAAATCACGTTTGGTTATTCATTTAGTATATAGATGCTACATTCTGCAAATAGTTCCTTAAGGCTAACAATATTTTGAAGGGATGTCAGAATGAAAGTGCTGGGGTTTTAATGTAAACAGAAGAGGCCATCTGAATCCCAAGTAGGGAAAGATATGAGTGGAATGAGAGTGCCGTGGCTGAGCAGGGGAAGTCACATAGGAGAGCAAACATGAAGGCTCCTAGTCCTGTATCTCTCTTGATCATGCAACAGCTTCTCTGTAAGTTCAGAACTGAGACTGCCTGTGCTTTCCCTACAGGAAAGTATTTTAAATTATCTGTGTAAAAGCTACATAGTTATGGAAACCATTCGAGTTAGCCAGTATGAAAGTGTGTGTCAAGCCTTGCTCCTCTCAATAACTTATTTTCCATTTTACTGAATTGTAATTTAAAACTTAATTTGGCATTGCCAAATACCTTGGTGCTTTTAGGTTTTTCCTCTTTTGATTCCTTTCTTAGAAGTCTGAATTAAATCCTATCTATCTCCTTTCAAGATTCCCTTTTCTGTTAAATAAAAGTATCAGAAAGAGGTAGATAAAGACAGCAAAGAGACACTAAGATTAAATTGAAACAGGATTTTGGTGTCCTGGCTGTAATAACTCTCATCTTTCCTCCCTCTTTGCCTCTCAAGACTGAACTGTAAACACTGAAGACATGAAGGTGTCCTCTCCAAACACACAGAGTTACTGAGTTTTCTGCTTTGTATATTTTCTTTTTCCAAGACTCTAGCAAAACTGCAAGTATCACATACCTATTGTAAGAAGCTTCCATGGTGCACAAACCAAATCAATAATACCCTCATCACCAGTTCTGCTTGCTGAGACCACACAGGACAGTGAATAATTCAGATGCTAAATTTGCCAGGTGGAGCACAAGCTGTGGGAACTCTTGCAGCCACTGGTGTCCTGGACCCTTATATCTGTGCTAGATTGTCACCAGCTACCGTCAACCTTGATGGGGACCTTACACATGGGACTCCAGGGACAATGCAGATGAGCAGACTATTAGGCACCTTGGCTATATAAGGGTCCAGAAAGAGAGGAGGGAAGGTGGGTGTGGATCTTTTGCCAAGCCTCTCTATAGCACAGAGACAACTGATTCCCCAAAATATGCAGGATCAGGTTGTAGGTTTGAAAGTGAGGAGCATGAAAAGCAACCACAACTTTAACCTTTTGTGAGCTCAGAAGACAGATGCATTTCTATCCTTAAATCTCTGGAAAATGAAGGGTATGAAGCCTCAGAGTCTGCCCTTTATGCTCTGGGTGCCTCTAGGATCTTGTAGTCATAAGTCATATTGCATCTCTCAGAACTGCTGAATGAGCCTTAAAAAACCCAGAAAACAAACCCACAACAAAACAACAAAGAAAGGTCAATTTAAGAGCCAAGGAGAAATGTCAGAAGTGCCAGTTGCCATCCTACCTGAGCCCCAGCCCACCAGCCATGGTCAGTGGGAGGTTTCCCGTGGTGGAGTTACATTCAAAACCCCCTGTCCTTGGGCTTGATTACCAGGAGGAGGATTCCACATGCCCATGTCAGAGCTTCACTCCGTGCTTGAATTCCTCCTGCCAGAAGGTACTCTTATGCTCAGTACCACATAATTTCAATCTGCACACCACAGGCAGCGCAGGATGCCAAAGAGTCCCAAGTTCTGTGTGATTCTTGGGACTACTCTGCTTTAAAAGGTCTCAGATAGAGGACAGGCAGCTCCAGGCAGCAGCTATTCTTCACAACACGAAGCACAGCTGCATCCTACGTATTTGTCTTACCAACAGGAGTTGCACAGCTGATGTGTACAGTCTGTTACTTAAGAGGACTCAATGCAGGACCGCGAAAATGATAAAAGGGGTGGAACATCTTTCCTGTGGGAAAAGCTGAGAGAGCTGAAGTTGTTCAGCCTGGAGAAACCTCTAGGGGGACCTTATTGTGGCCTTTCAGTACTTAAAGGGGGCTTATAAGAAACATGGGGACAAACATTATAATAGGGCCTGTAGTAATAGGACAGGGGTAATGGTTTTAAACTGAAAGAGGGCAGATTCAGAAGAAATACAAGGAAGATGGCTTTTTATGATGAGGTTGATGAAACACTGGAACAGGCTCTCCAGAGAGGTGGTAGATGCCACATCCCTGGAAACATTCAAGATCAGATTGAGCTCTGAGCAACCTGATCTAGCAGTTGTCCCTGTTCATTGTGAGGTATTTGACAAGATGGTGTCTGAACACATGGACCTGATGGAGTATGTCCAGACAAGGGCCATAAAGATGACTGGGTGGGGGGAGGGCTGGAACACCTCTCATAGGAGGACAGGCTGAGAGAGCTGGGGTTGTTCAGCCTGGAGAAGAGAAAGCTGTGTAGAGACCTAAAAGCAGCCTTCCAGTACCTGAAGGGGGCCTGTGAGAAGACTGCAAAGGGACTGTTTACAAAGGCCTGTGGTGATAGGACAAGGAGCAATGGTTTTAAACTAGAGAAGAGCAGATTTAGATTGAGGGTGGTGGAAAACTGGCACAGGTTTCCCAGGGAGGTATGCAAGGCCCCATTCCTGAAGTTATTCAGGGTCAGACTTGACAAGGAACTGAATAACCTGATCTAGTGGAGGATGTCCTTGTTTCCTGCAGGGAGGTTGGACTAGATGACCTTTGGAGATCCCTTCCAACCCAAACTATTCTATGATTCTATGAAGAAGCCATTGGTAGCAGTCACAGAACAAAAGCTTGCCAAAGCTCTGTTGGAAGAAACAGGAACACATAGAAGGGGTTAGCAAGCTACACCAGCGAGGTTTAGATTTGACATTAGGGAAAATTTCCTCACCAAAAGTGTTATCAAGCACTGGAACAGGCTGCCAGGAAAAGTGGTTGTCAATGTCTCTCTGGGTATTTAAAAGTTGTGAAGATGTGGCACTAGGTTAATGATTGGATATGATGGCTTTAAAGGTCTTTTCCAACTTAAATATTCTATGATTAATTTTGAAATCCACTGTAGACAGAGAATCCTGGTTCTCCCTTATGCTCCCCTTCTCTTCTGAAAAAAAATCCCTTCTGTTTCCCTAAGCACCCAAGTCCAATACCTACCCTCCTCTTTTGAACCTTAGATACACTTCTTTTTTTTTTTCTTTTCTCTTTTTTGAGTTGAGAGGGTTTTTTTTTTTGCTTTGATCAGGGGGTGAATTTATGTGAGGGCCAATTTCTACACATATTAATTCTCTCTAGAGAAAACCCAAGAAAGGGACAGTGAGACAGCAGCATTCAGGGAAGTACTTTTTTAGGACTCTCTGCTAACCTCATTGCTTTCTGGTTTGTTCTCTAAAGAATTCATTGATCCACTAAGCCTGTATCTGGGGCTAAACCTTAGCAGTTGCTCTGTCACCTGATGACCCCTGCCCAGCAGACAAGGGCCATTGAGAAAAGGAGAGGAGACTCGAGAGACGAAAACAGAATTAATGAAGCAGTAAAACTGATACCAATGCAAATATAAAGTATCCAAAGTTATACTCAACTCAGCCCAGCAAAAGTACAGCAGTCCACAGGAGAATGAAGAGGCAAAGGAGAAGCTGAAGCTGTAAGACCCTCAGTCCTCAACAAACTTCCCCCTTTATACTAAGCATGATGTTTATGGCATGGGATTACACCTGTTAGCCAACTTGGGTCAGCTGCCCTGGCTGACTCCAAACTGCTAATGGCCTGCATGCCGTATCTGGTCCATGATTCTGCCTCAGTGAAACAAAGACATCCACCTACTGACTTGAATTTGTCCAACGTAAACCAGATATACTTAGGGAAAGTTGCAGTCAGAACCGTATGATCATCAGTTTATGTGCAAATCAGCAACAAATGGGTAATAAAGTTAAAAAGTAATGAGAGGTTTAGCAGATGGGCAAAGCACCAAAATAAACATTCTGATAAAAACACAGATTCAGCAAACCACCAAACCCAACATGCTCTTGGGAGTTAGGGTTTATTTAGGTTAACTAAGTAAATTTGCTAAGAACATTGTTAAACTATTATAATGCTAAGGCACAAGACACAACCAAGGACAGTTCAACATGATTTGGATATCAGAATATCAGGAAATCAGAGAGAAAATGCTGATCGGCAAGCTGAGCTACAAACTCAGTTACACTTTGCCCCCATCACTCAAAAATCCTTCTAGGAGAGCTGCCCTTTCTCACAATCAGTATCATTAAACCTAGATGCTGCAATGGCACTTGTGCTCCCAGAACCCTCAGCTGCTGTTCTTCACATTGTGCCTTCACACTTTGTATGAAATTGCTTTCATTTCAGGAATCAGGGCTCAAATTTGGGGAAAAAAGAAAGATACAGTGATCCAAGTGTATAAAATACTGTGCCATCTTAATGGGACATGGCAACTTGGCAAATAATTTCTCATTAGCAAAGGTTTGGGCCAATTTATTTCCCATTTTCTGCTGCAGGGCAGGAAATGTTAGATAAATAATACTTTTTGTTTTGGGGAATGTGGCCTCATTATAGTTGGAGAATCGAGTGCCAATACTGCTAGGGACTTGGGTGCAGATTCTGAAACTCAGCACTCCCTTACTTCCCATACGCCAGCTTTGAACCTGCTCTCAGATAAAGGAAGTGGGTAACTCCTTCTTTTGGTCAGTCACAGGATCCACTCTGTGATAATAAAAAATATTTTAAGTGGACAACGCTGATGTGCAACCCATTGCAATCTGAAAATGCAGTTAAAGGACATTCAGCAGCATGGTTTTTCTTGCATATGTAGGCTGTGTACGGAACTACATTTAATTACATATTTAGGGGTAAAGCACATGTAAAAGTAGTCTACACCCGCAATTACAAGTCATGGTTGGCAGACATATTTCCAGAGATAATAATCTTTTCTAGGCAGAAAATGAGACTTACATGGCCCCAGACCACAATCAATTAAAAAAAATTCTGAAGAAATTGCATCTGGTATGATGGCTTCTGAGAAGTTCTAAATGAATTCAAGTGCACAGTGCCACCAATTTTTTTTTTTTTTGCTCTGCCTTCCTCCTTTGCTTTTGCTTCCTCCCTTCTCTTGGGTCTGTGTGAGCAGAGAGTGACAGGAGCAGGACTCTTCCTCCAGCTGCAACACAGACTCTTTGTTGGGTTCATTTTTTTTTGGCAGTCTAGGTTGGGATAATGCCAGATCAACACTGTTAGTTTTGAAAGTGCTTTCAAATCACATGCAAATCAACTACATTTTTACTGCTGAAAATAAATAAATTGATTTATATTGCAGCAGCAGCTCTGGAAGATGGGAGCTCCAGTATGCTAACCACAAAGCTATGTGTGGTCTCTGTTGCCTGCAGCTTGCAGTCTGAAGCCCTGCGCTAGCTGATGGATTCTTGGTCTTGTGCAAGAAACCCTTTGGATAGTTAGGAATAAGGCTGGAAAGACCTATTTATATACTTCCAGATACAGTGTCTGGGTCAGAGCAAACTTTCCAGCCTTAGAACTCAGGATGAATTGACAGTTAGGAAAACACCATGGCAGGCAACTCCTAAGAGCAGTTTTAATCAGAAAAGAAAGCTGGGTGCTGTACGGATGGGGAAACTGGTCATGGGAAAATGCATGGCAGTTTTCTTAAATATGTTTGTTGGCTATAGCTGCTTTAGTCTATCAAATCAATATTTTCTAAATTAAGAGGGATTTGTATAAACAGAATGTGGTCTCTATGGTGCTGTTTATGGTCTGTGTGGTGCAAATATTTATGATCATTCTAAAATTAGTGATTTTTCTAAAGTGTGCTTTTGTTTAATATAGCTCATGACAGTTTCTATGGTAAATATACAGTTTTGTTTTTCAAGAGGGAAGCAGAAGCAACATAGAAACCCACTGTAAACAGTGCTACAATGGTGGCTAATTGATGGAGGGTTGTTCTCATTTAAAACTATACTTGCTTCTTGAGTGCAGTATGTTCACATACAACCATAACTGGGTAGACTTAATCTTGAATGTGCGTAGGCCCTCCAAAACACTTTGACAAACACTAAACTTGCACATGACTTATTCTAGGTAAAGAGCTGCTTTTATGGCATAACTGCATATGAAAATACAGATAAATAAACTAAATAATAGGCTTAGATGGAAACTGTTTTCCTGCTTGGAATTCTCAGTGATTGGCTCCATCTGTCTGTTAAAATAAAATTTTAAAAAGCTCATTAATTGTTCTGTGATGCGATGGTTGAAACTGAGCTGTCTTGAGACAGCTTTTAATCTCATTTAGGATGGGGTTTAATGTTAAGAGGAGTACTGGCAGAGTAGGTGCTTCTGCAGCGTCAGTTGCTGGATTTTTCCTTGAGCATGCTTAGTTCTGACAGTCCCAGGTTCTGGCATCAGCATTATTGTGTTAACACAAAGCAGATATTCCATTTGCCTCAGAATTAAAATTTTCACCTCTTCGATGCAAGTTTTTCCTTCCAGCTCTTACTTTGCATCTCAGGTCTTGTTCAAGAACATGTGATGGAAAAGGAACAGTAAAAGTTATTTTTCACAGAGAGAAGAGGAACACTGGCTTTCTTTGAAGGATTTTGAAACATGGAGTTCATTTTGCATCTCCCTGTGGTTTAACTTGTTGCTCCTTTGTGCAGTTCTGGATCTTTCTGATTTTCTTTTTTTTTTTCTTTTGGATAGCAGTCCACACTGTTTAGTGAGCTGTGTGCTGTCTGAAATGATTGTCCTTAATAACTGCTCAGGTCAAAAGCACTGTAGTTTGTGTTTCTTTCTTGTCAGCTGTTAAATGCCTTGGAGAAACACATTGCAAGTATTCTAACAGTAGTAGTTTACAAGTTCTTATGTACAACTCTGAGGGTACACTTAAATATCTATCAAAACCCAGAAATATAGAATTTGTTTATGTACAAATATGAAGGTACACCTAAATATCTGTCAAAACCCAGAAATACAGAATTTGCTGCCATATGTATGTGGCTCTTGCAGACTATAATTCAGCACTTGAGTGGTAAAATGATACTGAAATTTCATCTGTCTCTTCTGTTCATTAGTGTCACTTAAGTGTAAATACATCAGTTGCAGCTCATAGATTTCACTATTTGAAAAACAGGCTCTTCTTTATTCTCTGTTTATTAATAGTATGTACATAAAGCATCCTATAGTTATTTGAAAGCATATATAGTCCCTGGCAAGCTGTGGTGGGTAGAATGCTTCTGAGTGACATAAGCATGGTAGTCAGAACCAACAGTCCTATTTCAAATGTGCTGAGAAGGAGTTATGGTTGATTGTACAGTACTAGGTTAGGGTTTCAGTTTGCTGTAACCAAGAACATACCTTGTTCTAATCCTCAGCCATGGCCAGAGCTTCTGGATCTTAAAAAGTAGTGCAGGACTGCTAACATTAGTCATGCAAATTTCTTTCTTGTCTTCCAGCNAGCAAACAAACAAAAATAATAATAAAAAAAACCCAAACCAACAAACCCCCAAACCTGTTGGCATTTTCATTCCTACCTTCATCACATTAAGAATGGAAAAGTAGCTATAGCTGTCTCTGGTTGAAATTTTACTGGTGACATGCACAAATGGTTCTCACAAGTTCATTTCTTAGTAATTTTGTAATTATTGCTGAACAAATTTTTTTTAAGATGTTTGGAAAGAATGACAAATGTTTGCCAAATTATCTGTAACAAACCATGGAATTATTGTTATTGAGAAAAGTTTATCTTTAATTACAATTCAAGCATTGTAATATGAATTATTTGTCTATTAAAAAAACACCTCACAGTTTCCCAGTCTGATCTCATCAACTGACCACCTCTCCCAAAGCCAATCAAATCACTTATTCTTCAGGTAACTGAGATCTATCTTGGGTCATTTTCTGCAGATAGAAGTCACTAGATCATATGGAGAAAGCTGCTGAGCTCAGCTATAAAATTCGTTCCTGCTTCCATCACATTATATTCCTTTTGCAGCTTCTGGATCCATGTATGCTGCTGCAGTACCTTGCAGGACTGACTCTGGCTGTAATGAATATTGCATTCTGTTCCTTTCCTCCTCTGGCAGACTCTATGTGTACACAGCTAATTTAGTCCACACATTGCTAGTGTGCTGCTTTTTCCACGCCACCCATTTTTTTTTTTCCTTCCTAGACTTCCTATCTCTTTCTCCTTTTAATAACATCTGCACAATTTTCACGTGTTTCTGATTATAGCCATCTCCATCTCTTTTCCAACTGCTCTTGCAGCTCCTCCTTTGCCATAAGCTGCATTTCCTGTGTTTCTCTCTCTTTGCTTGTTAGCATCCCCTGTCAAGATTTGCTGTTGCTGCTGTGAGTATCAGCCCTGGAGAGAATGGCTGCATTGTGCTATGGGTAAAATTAAGTCCTCCCAAATTAAATCAAGCTCTATTTTGCTTCCTTTCAAGGGACAATGTATTTTGCTGCAATCTGCAGCAAAAAGGAGTTGAGTCTCAAAACCACCAGAAGACGTGGAGATTTCTGGAGTTTGTCTGCATAAAATAGCTTAGACAAACATCAGGAAAATTCTTAAGAAGTACAGCAAAAACTTATGGAAGTACAGAGAAAGCCCAGCTGAGAATTAGCTTTTACTGGTTTGAGTAAATGGGGATTGACTGTTGTCCAACATCTAGAGAAATAGCTGGAACTGGTAGCAGAAATGAAATTTCCCTTTCTGGGACATCACAAAAGAAGCTGTGAAGAAAAAAGCTAGCAGCTAGCAGCTACTCAGGAAGATACTGTTGTGGAGGCAGGGAATTAGTGTGGCTGATTCAGGAATGTTAAAAACAGAATTATTTTTATTTTCCTGAAAACCCCTCCCCCAAACTATATACAGAACTAGTTTTAGGTTTATTTACAGGCTCAATTTGATTGGGAGAATTTTCACAGGATGCTATGGACAAATTGAGAGATTCATAAAATCAGAAAATGGAAAAGGCTAAGCTACAAACACAGCTTTACCCCACTATTAATCAGGCTGAGCAGAGAATTAAGTGAACAGCAGGCTTTACTCACAATGGTGAGGTAGGTATTCAGCAATGATCCCTTGCTGGATTCTCTGTGGCTTGGCTGATTCTGACTCTGCAAGCACTATCCAATCGCAAATCCAAACAGCAAAAGTCCAAGGTGGGTGGGAAGACCACCAAACTCAGCGGTATCTCAAAAATATGGTTTCCACAAGAAGTCATGCTGCCTCAGCAGCAGCAGAGGAGAGCCAAACTGCTAGGGTCTCCCCCACCCAGAATAGCAGCCAGGAAGTCGGCTGCAGTAGGGTCCCAGAGTAGCCAGGTCTGGGTGCAATGGGCAGCTCTCCCTTAAATGGACCTCAGGACTTGCCAACCTTGCAAGACTGTGCAGATTGCAGAAGCAGGGGACCATCCAAAAGCAGGGGTGGAGCAAAATGGGAACTCTTTAAGGCAGGGGCTCTGTAGAAGCAGGGAACCTTTCCAGGCTAGAACTCTTACAAAGCGGGAACTCTTGCACCTTTTCCCATGCTCTATTTATGCTTTTTTTTAGGCAAAGTGTCCATTTGCCAGTTCATACTGGGCACAAAGGATCCAGCCAACCACCAGCCCGATTCCCAGCGAGGGCTTCCACACGAGTCAGCACATGTGTGGGAATGTGCCTTTTGCTGGTCCTCTTCAAGCCTTCAGGGGGTGGGGGAGAGGGAAGCAGGTTTTGCGCCTTCCTCTCCCCATTCAAACCCCCAGTGGGGGAAGAAGGAAGGAATTTGGGGTTCTCCAGGACAGATAAAAATACATAGAAGTCATTCATAGAATGGTTTAGGTTGGAAGTGATCTCAAAGATCATCTTGTTCCAGTGGCCTGCCATAGGCAGGGACACCTTTCACTAGAACAGGTTGCTCAAGGTCTCATCCAACCTGGCCTTGAACATCTCCAGGGAGGGAGCATCCACCACCTCCCTGGGTAACCTGTTCCAGTGTCTCACCACCCTCACTGTAAAAGAACTTCCTCCTAACATCCAGTTTAATTCTCTCCTCTTCTAGATGAAACCCATTACCCCTTATCCCATCATTATAAGACCTTATAAACAGTCCCTCTACAGCCTTCCTGTAGGCCCCTTTCAGATACTGGAAGGCTACTATAAGGTCTCCTGGAAGCCTTCTCTTCTCCGGGCTGAAAAGCCCCAACTCTCTCAGCCTGTCCTCATAGCAGAGGTGCTCCAGCTCTCTGATCATCTTCATGGCCCTTCTCTGGACTCTCTCCAACAGTTCCATGTCCTTCCTGTGCTGGGGGCTCCAGAACTGCACACAGTCCTCCAGGTGGGGTCTGAGGAGAGCAGAGTAAAGGGGGAGAGAGCCCCCTCCCTTGCCCTGCTGGCCATGCTTGTCTTAATGCAGCCCAGCACACAGCTGCTTGTCTGGGCTGCATGCACACACTGTCTGCTCATGTTGATCTTTGTGTCAACACAGACCCCCAGGTCCTTTTCCTCAGGGCTGCTCTCCAGCTATTCACCACTCAGCCTGGATCTGTGCTTGGGATTTTGCTGACCCAGGTGCAGGACCTTACTCTTGGCCTTGTTGAATTTCATGAGGTTGGCCTGGGCCCACCTTTCCAGCCTGTCCAAGACCCTCTGGATGGCATCCCTGTCCTCTAGCAAGGTGACTGCCACACAGCTTAGTGTTATCTGCAAACTTGCTGAGAATGCACTCGATTCCTCTGTCCATGTCACTAACAAAGATGTTAAACAGTACTGGTCCCAGCACTGACCCTTGAGGGACACCACTTGTCAGGCTCAAACAAAACAATTCTGTTTTTTTGGATGCCTCTGTAACACCTGGTCATGTTCAGTGATGATGGATGTTGTCCACACGCTCTTTGCCCTTCTTTCCTTCTATCTGTTACTGAATGACATCAGGAAGATTAATTGGGTTAATATATATAAGTGGTTCTGCAGGCTCTAGAGTAAGAAATAGGGGAGATAAAATGAAGACTATTGAGCATCTCCTAGGAGAATTTAGGGCTTTTGCCTCTGTTCCAGGCCTGAACCATAAAAGGTGAAATATCCTTCCCCATTACCACACTACTTTCTTTACCTTCCGAGTTGCCATCTTTCCAATATTATCATGTAAAACAATAGCTTATGTTACTTCTTGCATGCCTGGGTAAAATACAAGAACTGCCCTGGTAATTCCTGAGAACCAGCCCTGTAGTCTAAAGAACAAGTCTCTTGCTGAGTTTCTAACTGAAGTACATCACATCTGACCAGTAAGGGCTCTCCTGACTGCTGACTACATAAGCAGCACTGCAGTACTTTTTGTTAGGCTTTATAATGACTTACAAGAAGGTTTCAGTTCCTTCATTTGCTCAAAACATAGCGACCACCACAGAAAGAAGTCTCACATTGCTGGTTTTGGGAAGGAAGAGTTGCCCCTTTCCTTTGCTGGAGACTCTCCTGTGAAACAAAAACCGAGACACCAGCTGCACACCACCAGCCCAAATCCCAGAGAGCAGGGTCTCCAGCTGCCAGTGCACCATCCTTGGCATGAAGGAAACATGAGAAGAATGAAGGTCATGGACTTGTGGAACCAAGATCAGTCTCACTCAAGTTTGTTCACTATTTAATGTGTAACCATGAGACTTGTGACTGCACGCTCTGCCTTTCATTAATGTCTGAATGAAAATATCTGGCATTTTTGTCACCCAATATGCTTTTGGATTGTTACTGCAAGTGGCATAAGAGGCTGAATTCAACTCATGCAAATTTTTTTTTTTTTTTCAGCTGAGAGCTGCCAGCTTTGCTCAGCTGTAAACTCTTGTGGAATCTCTTCTCCCTGATTGAGACTAATTCAGTCCTATACACTTTTTCTCAAGCTACATGATCCTTTTCCCACATGGCCATGTAAGCACATCCACAGCAATATATATAGGAACAGACACTGAGAGGAAGCACTGGAGTCTGCTGCTCGTTCCTGCAGTAGAAAGAATATGATTACATGGACTGCAACCAGATCTGGTGTCAGAAAGATAATTCCTGCCCTCTCTGCAGAAGTAAAAATAAATAGGGTTCAGGCTGAGTTCAACAACCCAAGGTTGCATATTAGCAGCTTACAATTTTCCTGGGAGATGAGGCACATTTTTAGTTCCCTCTAGCAGGGAAGCTGTCCCAGTGCATGGATATAGGGCACAGTGCTTGCACTGAAGTGACTCATACTTCTTGGTCGTGACTTTAGTGAGCCATGACTACAGCATCTTTCAGCAGGACTGCCTTGAGTCACTGGTCTGTCTATTCAAGATCTATACATCTGTGAAACCTGAGCAAGTTTATAGAATAGACTGTTCCTGTTCATGTACTGCATTATGAATCGCAAAGTGCAACTGTGGGTAGACTGTCAATTAATTTCTAAATTAATCTCTCCTTTGAATAACAAACCTGTACTAATAAATAGTAACTACCCTTTTGCCAGATCTTGCAAGTAAAATATACTCAGTATAGAAATACCAAATGAGTAGTAAACAGCTGCAAATTATTACAAACTTTCAAATCCCTGACCAAATTAGGTCATCCAAACAGCATCTGTTCTTCTGCCTCTTTTGCATTCTCACTCGCTCCCTTGTTACATTGTATATGAACAGACTTCAGAGCAAGGGCAAAACTAAGTGGTCTGTGGTCCTCCACTCAAACCTCTTTAGCAAATGTCAAGCACAGAAACAATTTAAATTCATGTATGACAATTTTCCATAAAGACAGAGGGCTAACAAACTGTAAAGCAGCCAACCCACTGCTAAAATTCAGTCTGCATGAGCTGACGAGCTGAATGATTAATGTACATCTGCAAATGGGAATGAATCTGTCCAAAATGAAAGAAACCAGGCAGTAGTCACTGAAGGGAGGAGAAGCAGGTTCTAAAAAGAATTTGAGATCACAGGGACCAAATAATTGAATATCCCATTATTGTATATAAAAACATCATTGTTGATGGTGAGAAGGAAAAACAAGCCAGGCTCTTCTCTGCAGTGATTGGACTGTGAGAGGACAAGAGGCAATGAGCAAAATCTGAAACACAGGAAATTCCTCCTAAACATAAAAGAACTCTCTTGCACTGTGGGGTGAGAGAATGCTAGAACAGGTTGCCTACAGAAGCTTTGGAGTCTCTGTCCTTGGAGGTATTCAAAGCTGTACTGGACAGAGCCCTGAGCAGCTGGCTCTAGGTCTGCTTGCTCTGAGCAGGGGGCTGGGGCAAAATGACCTCCAGAGCTCCCTGCCAGCATCCACCTCTGTGATTTTGAGAGAAGCTGACTGTGCTTTCTTAGTACCCACACAGTGTTCACAAATATGAGACTGGAATAAGTATAAAATTACTTACGTGACAAGATTCAAGAACTTGGAGCTGATACTAAATGGTTTGACATAAAATGTTGACCACCTGACTTATTGGAGGCATTTGCTAAGGCCTGTGGTGGATACTCTATCAGTGGCAATTCTGAAATAAAATTAGTCATTATTTTAAACATCATAATTTTATTCAACTAGGAACTAAGTCAGTAAAATCCCTGGTATTGTGTTTAGATTAGGTTCTTTTTAATAATGGTATTTTTATTAATGGTCAATTCTATACAAAGTATATTCTTACGCTTTATAAAAGGACATTGCCGCTTGGGGCCTGTGCTCCACTGAACTTAAGCATCTTAGTGTATCCTTTAAGTTCATGGTGTCCATTAGAGTCAGTCAGCAACAGAAAATTGAAAAAAAATAATAAAATTGCTTTTTTCCACCATGTAGGCAAATCCTATGATGAGAAGGTCAGCTGATGTATTAAAAATAAAAGTACCTTTGAAAAAGAAAATATAGCAGAATACATCCCTGCACAACTCATATTATCTCCCTGGAATACCCTGCACTATTGATTTTCACAGGGAAAGTGGTATTAGTCCATCTTTTAGGCTGTGGTTTTAAAAAGTGTCTAAGAATGAAGAACTCTTAAGAAAAGTAAAACTGTAACCATGATGCCAAACTTCAGCAATACTTGCACATTTATGGAAAATGTGGCCACCTCCTCTTGCCTAAAGTGCTGGTTTGAGGCTAATTGGAATATTTTAATGAGAGAAATTAGATCATTGGCTGTGAAAAGAAAATAATAGTGATGCCTGGATCACCCACTGGTTTTGCTGAGAGGTATAAATAGTCATAACAATAACAAAGTCTCTCAATTTTTGGTCTGTGTGCCTGGCTGTGTCTTGCCTTAATTCCTTTGCTTGGAAACCTATGTAACTCCATCTAATAATTTCCTTCTAATCCCTTATCAGCTCTGGCCTCTCACCTCTGCATATCTTCAAAATTAATCATGTAAGCTTTCAATGATGGCTTATTTTGGTTATTTCTGAGATAACGAGGGATGGGAAGAAGGAGTGAGTTAGTTGGGAACCCTCCTGGGCAGTCTCACAGTTTGGGAGGGGGTTTGCATTTCTGTATTACTTCTAACTTAATGTTGCATAATGTACAACTATAATTGTAAATATATTGTGTACATATGCTTGTAAATATGTACTGTGCTGTAACTATAGCTTCATTTTAACTTCCAAATGTCTAAGTTAGCCTGGTGGTTCCAAGTGTGTGTATGTGTGTGTGTAAACTCCCTATCCACCACAACTAGGGAGAATGATGTGGTGTGATGGGCACAGAACCAAGGCTTACAAAGGTATTTTGAGTTTTAAGTTAGGCTGAAACATGAGAACATCTGCATCTGAGTGGTGTCTTTTCTAGTTTACTGTGTCACTGGGACAGCAGCCAGTGCATGCAGCATGCTGCACATGAACAGAGTGCCTTAAGGCCTGCTGTAGTTCAAGAATTTATTTCGTAATCTGCACATCGATCAGGCCTGTGCAGCTTCTTTGTCCATCTATAGTCAGCTGCAAGAATTCAGGTTACAGTGACCAGTTTGTTCTGTGTCCTGCTGCTATGAAAAGTGGAACACCCCTCCCACATCTCCTGACTGGTAATTTTCAGAAGTGAAGGTGGAGCACCATGTTGGCATCTTCTGTGGATTACTTGGGCAGTGACCTCCTGGGCTCCACGATGGCACGCAGCAGACATGGAGAGCTGGGAGCTGATTTTCACAGCCTTCTGTCAGGCAGACAGCCCAAATCCCTTTAGACACAAAGAGGACATTTTTAGGATAACTAATGTTCAATCAGTGACAGGTCACACAAAGTGACATATTTCAGAGAATTGCTGCTCAGGAAGGAAGGCCAATGATAGCAGGGAAGGAGAATTCTCAGCTTTACAGAGTCATGTTAAATACCGCTAAATCTTTCCAAAAAATAAAAGAGTTAAAACTACGTTGGCTAAACCCACTAAATACATTTAATCTTTTTTCCCTATAAGTAAGATCATATACTTGAGATGAGTTCTCCCTCTTGTGAAAAGAATAAAAAAAGTTGTTCACTTTGATACATTTTTCCTTTCTGCAGCTGAAGATGATGTAGCTGGAGACCTGACTCTAAATGAGACTGCATGGCAGAACTATCTCCCCAAAGAATCAAACCTCTCCATTTCTGATGCTTTGGAGCACCCTGGAATAGACCCCTGAATTTGTGAGAACTGGGGCTTGGGAATGACCAATGTATCTTACCAGCTTCCCCTTCAACCTTTCACTAAACTTTCCTTAACAGAAAATCAAGCAAAAATAACACACACACAGAGACAAAGAGGAAAATACAAATAACATTTCTCAGTCTTACACACCCAGACTCCCCATACACCAAGTGAAAATAACAGGAAGCTGCAGAAACCTTGTTGTGAGAGTTCAGAAAGGGTGTAACTCACTCTCTCACATAAGCAGATTTCTAGATACCCAGAAAGGGTAAATTATGTGCTGGGACTCCTGCTTTGTTTGTGTGATTAACCCACAATGTTCATTTTGTAAAAGAAGTGAAAGCAAGCACCACTGTTTTCTCTCTCTAAATCCGAGTCTGATGACTAGCAGAGGTCTGTACTGGCTCCTCAGGCTGCCAAATGAAGGGTTCCATGCCAAACACAGAGTTAAAAGAGTAGTTCACAACGTGAGAAAAAGATTTTTTTTTTTTCATCCCTCCCTTTTATAGAGAGAAAAGAAAGGAAAAGAAAAGAAAAGAAAAGAAAAGAAAAGAAAAGAAAAGAAAAGAAAAGAAAAGAAAAGAAAAGAAAAGAAAAGAAAAGAAAAGAAAAGAAAAGAAGAAAAGAGGAGGGGAGAGGAAAGGAAAAAATAAAATAAAAAGAAAAAATAAAAGAAAAATAAAAAACCCTTCAATTGATAACTTTTAAAGCTTGCTGGTTTTCTAAAATGCACCAGCACAATGTTTAGCTAGCAATGGTGAGAAAAATTCTTACAATCCATCAAACATGATTTTTTATACCCCCTGTAGAACCAGCTGCATTAAAAAAAACAGGGAGCAGAACTTTCTTGATCAGCCCCCATATGTTTATTAACATCGATGTGTGCAAAAATATGTATTTACTAATCATGGGTTACCCACATTTGATAAATGAGAAAGAAACTCTAGTGTCAGTTAAAATTTAACAGTTGCCTTCTCGCTTGTGTGGCTGCAGACTTTGAAGCCATGCCCAGAACAAAGTAGGGAGTTCTTTGCGGGACTAACCTGATTTGAGCACGGTTGTAGGGTAACCTTTGAAGGACTGCCAATACAAATGATCCTTCTTGATAACATCTGCCTTGAGCATGGTGAAATATCCCTTGGATCTGGTTCACTAAATGCTTCTGTTTGAGGACTTTTGCAGTTAAAAAAAAACCCACAGGATTTTAGTGAAAAGTTCAGCATAGTCTAGATTGCTGACCTAAAATGCGGATTGCACAAGCAATGACCGAAAGCAGAATCTTTTATCACTTAGTCTACATTTGCTGCTACAATCAGTCCTTTAGACTGCTGCTTCAGCTCTCTTATGATGAATTAAGAGTCATGAAGGCTGTGTGCAAAAGTAGATTTGCTTGCTGGAGCTGGGATGTAAAGGTCCCTATTTTTCTCCTTTGTTCCCAATATAATCATGCCAATTTTTACCCTGAAAGTATCATAGAGCCCAGATGTGGGCAGCTACAGCTGTGCAATAAAGAATTTTAGTCCGCACCAAACTTTAAATCTCTGGTTTATGCAGTACTTTGTCAAATGGGAGCCTGAACATTCAGTGTATGTAGCTTTCTTTGCAGCTGGGAAAGTGGGGGGAAGCACAAAATGCAGTTCTTTGGTCCATTTTTCTCAGTGTAGTTTATGCCAGTGTGCAGATTTGAGGAGGTTTCATCTGGAAGCCCAGGCAAAGCATTTCCCTTCATTTGCTACAGGATTTCCCAAAGTTCTGAAAGGTGTTCCTCTTGCTTCAGGAAAAGAATAACCCTGGCACTATATTGCTGAAGCCCTGCATGCTTCCTCTCCATCCCTGTTCCATTTTGCACATTCCTGAGGAATGTCACCACTGGATGGTGCTTTGTTTTGTCAAAAACACCATCTTCGGTAGTCACTTAAAAAAAAATCAACCCCTACGAATTTCTCTTCAATGTCCCTATTTTAAGAGGTTGTTGCCAGTGTTAATACTGGTGTTCATTACGTCTGTATGCATTGTGTATGACACAGACTTCCCCTGCTATCGTTTCAGTGAAATCTTATCACATTTAAATCCAATTATCACTAACTCAAAAGTCAGCCAGCAGTGGATGGCTTGTCTGTGTTTTCAGAGGCTAGAGTGGAAGTATCACAGGTGCAACTCTCTGCTTCCGATAGTTAACTGTTGGCTTCATTCCCAGGACTGAAAGGATGAACTCTCCCCTTTAGCTCAGGTACAGGGCCCCTAGGCATCACCAAAACATTACAGGGATCTCTGGAGCCCTGGGTGGAACGAAACTTCCAGTGGACTAAAGAACCTGGGCTCTAATCATCAAAGCACATCAGCACATACACAGTGCTCCAATGCCATCTGCCCAGTTCAGCAGCATATATAAACTTGGATCTTGTGATACAATACAACACCTAACTAATGTAGGCATGCAAGGAAATAGCAATAAAGCCATAAGCCTTGGCTGTGGCCTCACCAGCATTAATGTTACTGCAGCAGAAAGCAGAGATGATCTTTCTGGGTATGGAAGAAACACAAAAATTGACAAAATCTTGTGCCATGTACGAACAACACAAAATGTTTATGAAATGTAAGATTCTTCTTTTTCCTAATATATTTTAGGACACATTCTCCCACAAATATCTTCCAGAAACATAGAGGACAACTCTGCTGCAGCTTAATAAGGTATTCTTTTGCTCTGTGCTTTGTGTATTTCAACATGCTTTCCCAGATGCCACTGTCAGCTGAAACAGATGGAAAAACAAAAATGTAAACAGTCTGAAGTTTAACAAACTAAAACTACGCCATGAAGCAGAAGCCTTCCCTTCCTTCCCAGACAAGCATTTCAGTTGGCCTCTAAGCAAATATTTAAACTTCTTTGAAGGCAACATTGCCAAAGTCGAAGTGCCTTTCATTCTATCTTCACACCTAGTAGCTATTAAATATGAAAGTATCCTGGGACTTATTAATTGGCAGGCTCCTTTTAACTAAAGAAGCTACTTTGTATACTTCAGCATGAGGTAAATGAATATTGCTGAAAGAAAGGGTAAGGCAGAGCTAGGGAAAATATTCGGCCATTGAAGGCAGAGAAAAACCATCCGAGTGTACCTGTGCTTATCATAGATCTTTGGTATCAAAATGTCCTTGCTTTCAGCAGGCAGAGAGACCTGATTCTGAGTTGAGCCAATCTGCTTACACACCACATCTGTTTCACAACACCTTTCTTTCCTTTCCCAATCTAGAGAGTCCAGGTGAGCTCCAGCTAAGCAGGGACTGCCCCCATGACATGGACTCTTCTCTGACTGCAATTTTCCCATTTTGAAGTGAGTTCAGGATTTTCTTCCCCAAGCATACCCAACAAAAAGAAATCTTTGAAAATATCTGCAGTCTTTAGAACCGATTAAAAAAACCCCAAACTGATACACACACACCCCCCAGACAAATATGCACATATATATCATCCTTGTATACACTGGTTTGAATTCATTCTAAGTGCACTGAAGAGAGTCTTCTTATGGGCACTGGGCTGTGCCCACACTAGTATTATCAGACTAGTGGAAGGTGTCCCTGCCCGTGGCAGAGCAGTGCTTGGAACAAGATGGTCTTTAAGATCCATTCTGTGAATCTGTGATTCTATGCTTTTGTGCACATCTATTTGTCCTGGGTAAAGAGAGAAGTTGGTAGCACAGAGATATATGTTCCAGCTTCCAGACTTGTTCTGCTAAAGCAGTGCTAATAGAACATGTCCTGGAGACAGTTCTTTCTTTGGGGAATATGAGCACCCTTCTGCTTAGATATGCTGAAGATCTGAACAAAGAATTATTCCATGTGTAAGCAAAATCTGTTGCTGATTTAAGAACACTTCTTAAAAAAGCTGAACATGGATCAATCTTAGAAAAGAATGTTCAAGAACATCCTTCTTGGGGTGAAAAGGGGATATGCTATACTTATTCAGCATCGTTCTTTATTGATGCTATTGGGTTTCAACAGCTGTCTCAAAGCTGTGTGTTTAGCAGCTGTTAAGCAAGGAAGAATCAGTGCCACGCTATTTTAAGAAGTTGCAAAGGATGCCCAGAAACACAAAGCTTGTTTCTTAATCTGTGAAGACATAGTTGGCAGCAGGCTGAACTAGATGCAGACAAGTATGAAACAACCATATAAAGGCAAAGAAAGTCTGTTGTAATCACTGGCTGAGGTAAATCTGTATTTGTAAGAAGCACATCAACTCAGCAAACAGAAGTTGGCAGCTATGTGTGTGCAGATAGTTTTTCCAAAAGAAAACTGGAGCGTGTTTATTCTGGCATCAAGACACCTTACCTCAGCTGAAAGCTCAGCTCTGTTTTTTTTTTCTAAGTCTAGAATTATCTTCATTCTATTCAGTGTAGTATCATTCTTTACAAATGTATATACATTGTTAAAACAAACAGTTTGTTTTTGAGGACAGTTAATTCTGGTGACGTTACCTGAGTGCTCAGCAATCACCTTCTGCAGTTCTCCATTGTCTGGTGTCCTTCAGTACCTTTAGCTTTTATTAAAACTCTGCTTTGCTCCTACTCTTTCATATGTGGAAGCTGAAGCCTAGGAGGATTGCATGCTTTACTGTAGGCTCAACAATTTCCAATCTTGTTGCAGCCTCATTTGAGAAAATTGACAACATACCATATTTCTCAGGTAAAGGCTTTCAGTGATAATGAAGCAGACCAATGTTTATAAAAGTAATGTCACACATAAGCTATGCACCTCAGGGAATGAGTTGGCTGCACTAAACCCAAAAGCAAGATAATCACGTTTACCTTATTAGAGAGAGATCTGTGTCTTCCTTCATTTACAGAGGCTTTAGCTGGAGAAATTACCTGGAAGCTGCAATGAGGGAGACTTTGAGATAAGAACATCACTGCAGTTCAGTGGCCTCAGGCTCAGGTGGGCTCCTATTGCATCTCCCAGCTAACTGGGAGGGCTAGGGGAGCCAATAAGCCCTAACCAGAGCCATACTCCAACATGTCCCATCTGCTCCCCATGCCTCAGAGGGTTCAGCTTGGGTGCCAGCTGCTGCCTAGTCTAGGTCACACAAAAAGCCCTGGTACAGAGCCAGATGCTGAGTCCAGATCTCTGGAGACTGGTGCCTTTATCACAACCCCCCACCCTTAATTTCCTATCAAATTACTTGCTCTTATTCTCCAAGCTGTATGTATGCCTGTGAACAGAAAAAAAACAGCAGGAAAAAAAAATAAAAAGAAACTAAAAATCTGTGATTACTTAATGGAAAAATCTCACCAAAAAAAAAAAAAAAAAAAAGAATTTTAGATAAGCAGAGTCTTACAGAAATGATTAAAACTGCAGAATTTTATTAAGAATGATTACTTGTTCTTTTCGTCCAGAGTTGTATTTCTGCTAGAGAGTGCTGCAGCAAGCCTGAAAAGACCAGTTATAAAGCATTAAATTATAATTTGGTTCTTACATAAAGAAAGCCAGGGAAATTATTTCCTTCTGCAAATAAGCAATTTCATACTTGAATGAGAGAGAGTTCACCTTGGACAAAGTTCACTATCATTGTAACTGAATGGTTCTCTGAATATATTCTTTCATTTCAAGTGAAGTACTGCAAGATGGCAAAGATTAATACCTTTGAATCTTTAGATATTTGCCCATTAAATACATGCTAAAACTTTTTTTTTTTTTTTTTCCCCAGGACACCTGCATAACTGATATATCATGTAAGTGAATCCACATTGTCCTACTAAATTCCTACAAACATATTTTCTGCTCATAGCATGAAGAGAGTTAAATTCAGAACTGGACTTGTATCTTTACTCTGCAATTATTTAGAGACGTTAGTAACCAGTTATCAGTCCCAAAATAACAGTCAATTTAATGGCCTACTAGGCAGGTTTTTAATAATTAGATGCTTTAGCAACTTTCCTTGACACAGCCATATACAGTGTGCGGTTGCTGGAAAGGATTTTGGCATCTCAGTGGTCCACAGCAGACTCCAGAGCAGTCAGATACAAAAGCTATCAGAGCCTGAATCTAAAGTGCAGTATGTATCAGTTTTGAACTGAATCCCTATGTTAACCAGCTTCTGCTCACAGCATGTACCCTGCCAGGAAGATTGATTTTCATTACCCTCCTGTTTGATTTTTATAATGCTAATGCTGAGACAAGCTTGAGAAAGCAGAACACCATTTAGATACCCACTTGGGTTTGGCAGAAAGCTTGTGAAGGTTGCAAAAGGGTTCAGAAAAGATAATTTATCATCAGGTACATAGCTTTCAGATCATATTTATTAGCAAGTCTGGTCTGATGACCAGCATTAGGGACGACAGACCTTGCTAATGAAATCCTTGCGCAGTTGTTGCTAGTAGTTTTTGCTATATCCAAGACTGTATGATTTGCCTGAAATACTGCCTCTTGCCATAGGCTGTTCAAGATGCTGGCACTGTTTCTCAGTGGTAAATTTGCAAAAGAGGGATGAACAGCCCCCTACGATGTACTATGGCTGATGCAGCAGATTAGCCATTTCCATTTGGTGGGTGGTTTTTGTTTGCTTGGGTTTTTTTCCTCTTGGCATCTGATATCATATTCTGAATCCTGTGGGCACTCATGATCTTACTAAACTGGCAACAATACAGGACTTGAGAATGCAAAGGGAAAGAGGATATTTTACTTTGTCTGCCATTTTCCTCCTTATTTATCTATGATTCTTAAGAAAGAATACTAAGTTTGTAACTCTGGTGAGTGGGCTCAACGAGATACACTTTTTACAGAAACATGGAAACATTTAGCTTTGGAAAAGACCCTCATGATCACCAAGTTCAGCTGATATCCCTACTCTACAAGATTCACCCTAAACCATATCCTCAAGCACCACATCCAAACAACTTTTAAACACATCCAGGGTTGGTGACTCAACCACCTCCCTGGGCAGCTCATTTCAATGCCTGACCACTCTTGCTGTGAAAACATTTTTTCCTAATATCCAGTCTAAACGTACCCAGCTTGAAGCCATTCCCTCTTGTTCTATCACTATTTACCTGTGAGAAGAGACCAGCACCAGTCTCTCCACAATATCCTTTCATGTAGTGGTAGGCAGTGATGAGGTCTCCCCTCAGCCTCCTTTTCAAACCAACCAGCCCCAGCTCTCTCAGTCACTCTTCATAGGATTTATTCTCCAGGCCCTTCACCAGCTTTGTTGCCCTCATCTCCACTCACTGGGAGCCTCAGAAGTAGTTCCTGTCAAAATCAAGACCTAATGTGAATCCAAACTCACAGAATTAGAAGTTTTAGGTAAGAAAAACATAATCTGTTTTGTCTCACTTCATGCCCTATCTCTTTGTCAGCCACTGTGCTAGTCTTTAAGAGAAGTGTCTGCAATATGCCATGACACTGAGAATATTTGAAATGTGCCTCAAGAAAAATCTGAAATAGCGTTTTCATTTGCCTGAAGTGTGTCTGGTAATTGCCAAGTCTGCAACACCAACGCACAGTCTGCAGAGCCTTGATACCAATAGGGCAGGCTGACAGCATCAGCACGAATGATTGGTCCTTCAGCTGCAAATCCAGTCCACCTCACAAGTAGGCTTTGGATCCTTCCTGGAGGAGTCACAGTAGGTCACTTTAGTACCTTCCCCTTCAGGTTGTTGTCAGAAGACTCAGAGAAGCACAGCAGCCAAGGGAGCAATCCACGGAATGGGGACCAAAGGGACAGCTCTCTGCTAGGAAAAAGCTCATGTTGACAGACCAAAGCACCTGTGGGGACAGGTCCACAAGACCTATCATTATATAATGGGTGACAGAGGTACCAGGATATTCTGTACTACGAGCAGCCTGGTGTCCCAACATTAAGTGGAATCTCTACTGTGTTTCAAAAATGCATTAGTTGTATTTAAAAGCTGAGGTAATTAGATAATCATAGAATGGTTTAGGTTAGAAGAGACCTCAAAGATCATCCAGTTCCAATCCCCCGCCATAGGCAGGGACACCTCCCACTAGATCAGGTCGTTCAAGACCTCATCCAGCCTGGCCTTGAACACATCCAGGAAGGGAGCAGCCACAACCTCCCTGGGCAACCTGTTCCAGTGCCTCACCACTCTCACTGTGAAGAACTTCCTCCTAACATCCCACTCAAATCTCCCCTCCGCCAATTTGAACCCATTCCCCCTCGTCCTGTCATTACAAGACCTTGTGAACAGTCCCTCCCCAGCCTTTCTGTAGGCCCCTTCAGATACTGGAAGGCTGCTATAAGGTCTCCTCGAAGCCTTCTCTTCTCCAGGCTCCATTATTCTTAGCTAATGAAATAATGGTTTTAGCTAATGGAAAAGAAAAGATTTAACATTAATTAAATAAATCATAATGCANCCGGCCCCATCTTAATTGTGAATGCTCTTCTGAGCAAACACTCCTTCATGTTAGAATGAGGATTTAATGTGGCGATAAAAGCTTGGGGTGGGTTCTTGCCCAGCATGAACTCACACCTGTAGGTTGGAGGATGGCTCTGCTTGTTTAAATAGCTGCCTTCTGTTAACAGTGGGAATCACAGCTTTTGGTGCTGGTAGTATACATAACTTGAGCGAACTTCCCATATAAATTCCATATCAACCTATCAACAGCACTTCATGCCTTGGACAGCCAAAATTCTTCAATGGGGTTAGAGGAAAACTGGTAAATGCCTAATCTCTTAAAAGAGATAAAAAACAAGAGAGTAAGTGATCAATGCACAAAAATAATGATTTTAGAACCAACAAAGCTAAATTAGACCGAACATTTTTTTCTTAATTAGAAGTTATCTAAAAAAACTTACTTTGATTAAGGTGATGAGTTATACAAGTCCATATTGAGATAGTAATACAAATATGTACCTGCAAAAACTGCAAAGTTTACACATTCTGGACAGTGATTTACTTCATTAATTCATTCTGATCATTAAAAAAATTGTAAACACTCAAAAGAAGTCAGCAGTTCTGGAAGACAGTGTTCATGTGGAAGTCATTGCCTGCAGCTCAGTGACTGGATCTGCACAGCCTGCAGTGGCTCTATCCTTAAGGTAATTGTGCAGAAGACAGCAATGCAGAGTTCATGTTGGAAAATGTCCAAACTCACCTCAGGCAGAAATTCATTTGGAGGTCGGGGAATTATATCAAAAAGTGATTAGGCACGACTGAGCCCAAACATAGAACTGAAGCAGCTGATTTATGGTACTATTAATTCTTACTGAATAAGATGCATGTAAAAATTTTCAATATATGCTGCATAAATACCCTTAGGAAACAGGTTCACAATTGCTTATTTTCTTTGTTTATTTTGTTTTCTTTGCTCCTTAGTACATTCAGAACAGCAGTATTCCTGAAACTGACTATGATCTCTTCCCTCAGACTGGAGAGCCAGAAGAGTTGTTCATTAATGAATGAGAGGTCCCTTGGAAAAGATGCATAGTATTTGGTGTAGTAGTACTTCAATGCATGGGGGAACTCGACAAGAACACTATTTACCTTCTGATACTTGAAAACAAATACCTCCTCAATTAAAACCGAGAGCATTTGTGTTTCAAGGGTATTCTAAGAAGTAAGTTAATTATAAGGTAGTTTTAGAAATATTTAGAGGCAGCAATATCTTTGTATGTTTCTACAACGCTATGCACTTTGGCTATAAACACAAAACATCCCAGTCTGTTAAATGGGAGGGGAATATTAGAAGTTAAAGCTTTAAAAATGCCTTTTCCTTGTGCAGACTGCAATTCTAAACACTGAGTTATGATTTTCATAAATAAGGAAAGAATGAATAATCAAGTTTTCAGGTTTGGGGAACATATTTTGTCAACTAGTGAGCATATAAATAGTTGCATAGAAGTCTTTGCCAATCGGGTTGTCAAAATGAAATTTCTACAGTCAAAACTTGAGTTCTATGTTGACAGCATTTTTACAAGTTGACAAATATGGGATTCATCCAAAGCCTCCAGAAATCAGTGAGTGTTTTCATGGGCTGGATTAAGGACGATATGCTTCATAATGCAAATGACAGAGCATTCTCAACACCTCTCTGCAAAACTGCTTGCAGCTTCATAATCCAAATGGATTGTTTTCAGCTTAGAAAGCATGTCAAAACTTCAAAAAGTTTCATGGAGACCCTCAAATAAATATTTTCCAACACTGTATTCTTCAAAACTGTCCTTATCTGCATTAAAACAAACAAACAAAAAAACAACCAAAAAGAGCTAGCAAGTAGAACAGAGAACAAGAAGTTAGGAAATCTAGGTTAGGTTCAATCCTGTATGTGATTTTGTGCAAAATGCTAGGTTCTTCTGTGATGAAAATAGGCCATAGGCATGCTCTCCTCCAGCACTT
>VWZI01016946.1:348334-399905 GCA_013396835.1 Psilopogon haemacephalus | reverse complement strand
AAAAAAAAAAAAAAAAAAAAGCAGACAACCAACCAACCAACCAACCAACAACAACAAAAAAACCCCCAAAACCCAAAAAACACCCCAAAAAACCCTAGGGGAAAAAACCCAAACCCTGAAAAAAAGGGATATGTCTAGCAGAGCAGAGCAACAAAACTTTTTTTCTTTAATTACCAGCAATCCAAAACAGAGTTTTGCAAAAGAAATGACCTAGAAAGCATTCTACTGGCTGGTGCAACTTCTGCAAACACCCACTAAACAAATACACTTACAAATCTCTCCATATGCTATATAGAGAGAAATTTTAAGATGCCTTAAATCACATTTGTTCACACAGAACTACTATACCTAGTGTGGGAATGCAGAGTGGAATATTGAAATGTAGCAGTAAGAACTGGTGATTAGGTCTTTTGCTCTCAAACAAGAAAATGTTTGCAAATAAATCTGTGCCAGAAAATAAAGGTCACATCTGATGTGAAGGACAAGTCCATGAACCAGAGGTTGCCTGCTTTCTCCACTTAGTGGCTCTTCAGCTCAAAGCCTGACTCTACACCAGTCCTCCTTAGTGAAAAGGCAGATTTCCCCAAGAAAAGAATCCTTCTGTAGTGGGTTTGCTGGGTGAAGGGACACAGTGTTTAATTTCTCACTCTCAGGCAGCAGTCTAATTTCTCACACAAATTCTCCAATTAGCTCAAACCAACACACCTTCCAATGGGTCAAAGGCCAGGCAAGGCCTTGTTTGAAGGCTTTTGAAGGTTTATAAACAAGCTCAATACAGCTCAAAGAATATAGTGTTGGTAATACAATAAACCATGCCATTTTCCAAGTTCAACAATAAAAAAGAAGTCAGTGTTTTGTAATTACTAAACAATTTACCATGATGCCTTTCACAGTATTCTCTGCATTTGCTGCCAATAAGGTCTTTCCAGCTTGTTATTTTTGCCATTGCTCAGGAAACTCTCATACTGAGACAAAAAGGTAGGTGGTATTTTAGTTCTTTATCTTACCAAACTTTCCAGAATGCTTTTCCCATTCTCACCCCTTTCTGCTGTCTCAGGTTATATATTGGTCTTGGAAGCAAGAGAGAGGGTTTCAGGCATGACTCCTGAGCATGTTTAATATTTTTGTTCAACAGACTAAAACATTTTTGGAAAACTAAGCTAGATCAAATCAAGATAAATGTGCAGTACAGGGCTGATTTATTTTCCTGAGGTGTGGGAGCAAGAGGTTTGGATCATGCTGAATCAGAAATCAAACTTTTATTCAACATGGGGATGTTTAACTAAAGCAACCACAGAAGTTAAAAGACTAGAGCTCATACAGCATTCATGACAGTGGGAGACCACAGCTCACTCTGATCAACCCCAGTGTGCCTAGCTTGTGTTGGAGAGGGCCCATCTACCTCATACAAACCACATTTCATGGGCTACCAAGTCCAAATCCTGCCCTCAAAAGATGTGAATGCCAATCAGTGTGCTGGCCATCTGAGTGTTGGATGGAAAGGCACCACACCTTCCTCCTTTGTAAGCAGACTCTCCTCACAATACTCACAAGCTGAAATTATCCATTAAATTTCATCAGCAATTTTGGATCGAATAAAATCTCAGATAGGTTCTGGAGGCACAAGGGAGGATTGCTATAGGTTTGAATAAGTATGCAAACCCCCATAACTATATTTTATAAACCCTTTATCAAATGTAATTTTTAATGTATATTAGCTTATCTGGCTGCAAAAATCAGAGACAGCTGCTACAAAACTAAGTCATTAGATTCAGTAAGCCATTAGTAAGTGCATGCTCAGGCTGCTGGCTAAATTTGATACTGAAGGCATTAGTTACAAACTAGAGCATTGCCCTAGAGTTACCTCTTGCTTTTTTAAATTCCCTTCAGCCAGAGCCATCCTATCTTCTGCTTGTGGGCAGCCTGGGAACCCCACCAATAAAAACGTTGAAACAAAACAAATAAAGAAACCTCCACCCTCCACTATGCAACGATAAATAAGCTTTTTTTCCATTATACGCAAGTTGCCAATGTGTAGTTCAGTATTTTCTGTGGTTTTCTCATCACAATCTGTTTATCCTAACAAAAATAGTTGAGGGAGACTTGGAAGGCTGTTAGTTTTACGTGATAATATAGACATGTAATGTCCAGCACGCATTGTATATTAAGATAATATTAGACATCTTTATTTAGCTGCTTTGGACTGGCAGTATTCAGCAATCATGATGAAGCTCTGATCTAAGCAACACATTTCCACATTCTTTTTGTATCACCACTATTAGGTTTGATTACCTTTCGTTGACTGGCTGATTTTAACAAGTGATAACAACTCCAAACTGAAGAACTGGGAAGCATTTAAAGCTGAAGCAAAGGGCTGTAGCCAGCCTCCAGGAAGAGGCAGCCAGCTTTCTACACCCCTGGCACAGTGCTAGGAGAAGCACAGCCAAGCCCCAGTCCTCTGCAATGGCTCTGCTGCAGCAGCAGGCTGTGTCTGGCTCTAACTGAGCAAACAAGATCTGTCAGGAACATTGGAATCAGGCTTGGTTAAAAGTGGCTCTGTCTAGACAGACTTGAGATTGATGTTGTTAACTGTTTAGCTTTCTAAATACTGTCAAATTGGGCAGAATTCCAAAGGTCCAAGGCAAATCTTGCCTTTTTTCTCATCTCTTATGTGCTCAATTGCTGGGTTTAAATCTGAATTCTGAGAGTCTGAAAACACGTGAGACTCATAACTGGTAGAAATTAGGTAAGCATGGACCAGGACAAAGATCAATATGGGTAAAAAACCAAGCATTCCCAAGGTCATACAAATAACAAGATAATTGCAAGGAAAAAAAAAAAAAGGATGAAGAGATCAAATTACAGGAACTGTACTGAAATTCTTTAGTGTTAACTCAGAGGGGTTTTTCTCCTAGATAGGTTGTCTTCAATGAGTAGCCTCTGTATAGCTCCTCAGAAAGCATAGCAACTCCCTATGCTTTGCCCTGCCACCGTTTTTTTTTAACCAGTCTGAGTCAAAGGCAGTTTAATAAGTTGCACCCTAGACACACAACAGCTCTTTATAGTTTCTCAGCTTATTTGTGAGTTCTTCATTAATACTAGAATCACTTTGATTTCTGAAAAATGTGCTGCATGTAGCTAGCATAAGGACTGTCAAGAGAGCTAGTCAAATAATTAATCTATGTAAGAGACACATCAGTTCTAAAATGTCTGTTAAATTCCCCTGTTACCCTGTGTCTTGAGAAAGTACTCAATGAAACCTGAGGTCTAGTAATTTTTTTTTCTTAAAAAAGAGAGAAAAAATACTTTGCAAATAGCCTAAGTGATGGTTTCCTAATCTAGTGTAATTCAGAATCAAAGTTTCAATTCCCTTCTCATCCAACAATTACATATCTGTTTTATTATGAATGACAGTAGAGATCTTGAACATAGTGAAAGGCAACATCACTCTGCAAAGTGCAGATTGTTGCTATAAGAAGTATAAGAACAAATTATCCAGGGATTAGTTGTGCTGCATGGCAGTAGTAATTTCTTCTTCAAGGTACAAGTATGAAAATGCTAACCGAATGCATGCTTAAGCATAGCATCTGTGCTTATGTCATATACTATTAATAAGCTTTACTAATAAAGTCAGCAACAAATAAATCAAGAAGAAAGTAAAGGGCTAAAGACAAACTGAGAACATTGCGCCATAAAATATAAAAGCCTTGGTTCTTCATCATCTGGTGCCCTAGAGACGAGGAACAGAAACCCAAGTTTATTTTTCTTTTTGAACAACTAAAGATACAAAAAATGATGAAAGTAATTACACCTTCAGATTCAGAAGTGCAGTGCACTCACTGCAAACAGCTGCAAGTGAAAAACACAACTACTACTACCACTTGGGGACAGTGGTAGTAGTACCACTACCACAAGTGTAGTAGGTTAAGGAACTGCGCCCCTGCCCCACTGAAATTTACCAGACCAGCTCAGACAGCTTGGAATTAAGATAAAACTATATTTACAACTAAGTTAAATTTACAAGCATATATATGCAATATATTTACATGCATTTACAATTATATACCATTTAGAAATAGCAATAATAACAGAAATCCAGACATTCCTCCTGGAAAAAGAAACTTCCCAGAAGGGGCTCAAAGCCACTCTGTCTCTCCCAGACAGAATAATAGTAATAATAATAATAATAAAAGCAATAATCAGCAAAGCTCTCATGTTATCTGGAAACGTTAGCTGAGGTTAGTGGAAGAGATTAGAGAAAAGAGATTGGAAGGGGACTAGTGTTCTGAGGCAAAGAAGTGATAAATTGTCTATACTTCATCTTTTTATCCCCTTTTAGCAAACCAGTGAATGATACAGTCTTTATCATTATTGTCTTTTTACAACCAATGATCTAATTTCCCTCATTAGAATATTCCAATTAGCCTCTAACCAGCAAAATAGGAAATCAAACAAAGAGTTCAAAGCCTTTCAACTCTACCACTTTAATTAAAAAAATCACTCCTGTTGCACCTTTCATATTTTGGTTACATGCCTAGAGTAGCTCACAAGCACACAAAAAATACAGGAATGAGGAAGAGAGAACAGCTTCCAGCATAGCTGAGTTGATGCTGCCTGAACAGCTTTGTTCATAGTATGATGTTTTACTCTGAAAATCAACTACAGGGAAAAAAAAATTACTGACTTTTCTAAATTAATTTAAATTGATATTTTAGTTTGGAATGTGTGAAGAATTCTTCATAGGCTATTGAACAAATGGAGTTCACTTTTTAAAAGGGAAAATTCATGGGTACCAAACGTTTTAGTGTAAGAAATATATTTTTTAAAAGCTGTGAACATGTGAAACCCATCACAGTAGAAACTGGGCAAGCATGGGCAAGGTGATGATCAGCGGGATGAAAGCAAACATCCCCTAGGTAATTCAAACACAGCTTGGTTGTAATAACCCAGGAAATTTCGGCCTCTTATCTGGCAACTAACAGAGCAAATGAAAAGAAATTTTTAACCTGAAATTCTTTTCACAGATTTACAGTAACCTCCAGTAGTAAATGCTACTGGAAAGAGTTTTCAACTTCCAGAATGTGCCATTTGAGGTAAGAGTTTAATGCACTTCAATAAATATACAGAAATAAGATACTGAATAGGTTCTGAATTTTAGAACAATAACACCCAAGAGAAAGTGCAATAAGGTATTTATATGCAGCAGGAACAAGTGTGTGCTGTTACTTTAAAAGCTCCATCTTGAATCAGTACCAAGAGGATTCAATGCTTGGCAAAGCTTTTGTTACACTGTAAACACTGCCACAAAAGTTAGAATTCTGAAGGAAAAAGTGATGCAGAACAATTCATTGATTTCAGTAGAATCAGACAAAGCAGTGAACACTGTGCAGTGGTGCGCATAGGAATATATTAGTTTGCTCAAGTTTTAACTTTATCTAATGTGATGAATGAACTAAGGAAAAATAAATTCAGTTCTTAAACTCCCCAAGATATTAACCAGTAGAAAAATTGAACTTTGTCAGTTAAGGAGGTAAAATTATATTTCTGCAACTCAAAAGCAATTTTACAGAGCTCCTGCATAAGGAAGATCTTTTCTTTTCTTCCAATACTTATCAGCTCTTTCCTGTGTTCATCTCTGTTCTATGTAAGTCATATTTACCTGTCAGTCTATTCACTTTTATAATAATGGAGATGTTTAAGAATTAATGCATTTAGTATTTCAGAATATGTCTTGTTAGGGATTGTAAAAATCAGAGCAGGATACTCCTCCACCTTGGAATCCAGAAAGATATGGGAAAAGATCCATTTGTAAAGTCAATGAGCAAAATGGCAAAATCAAGTGCCTGCTCTGTTCACTGGGACAGATGTTGCTGGCCCATCTACCCATTCTTTCCTACTAATCAAGGCCAATTATTAAGCCCCCAACCAGTGTACATACTGCCACCATGAACCTTGAAAATAAGGTGTCTGTGAGGTTACATGATACCACTTTAAGACAACCAAAAACAAGACCCAGGTGTCTCACTTTAAGCTGTGTCGTTTTCAAAAAGGCTCTGCTTTGGCTACTTTATATCCAGCTGGATTGATTTTACAGGAGACAAAAGGCAGTTCCTGTCCTCCACAATACTGCTACTGACACGAAATGAATAGCAATGTAAAAGAGTGTTCTAGCTCTCTGCTAGAGTGAACAGATTGAGAAATTGAGTAAAATCACTCGTTGACAAGATTAGTTGCCTCTAGTTATATATAGTTCTGTTCTGATAACGTGTACAGAGACCAGCAGAGGCTGGATTGGTATTATCCATCTTGCGGGAATAGATAGACTAGTGTAAAGAAAGATGCATCTGGAAACAGATGCATTTCTCCTGGTTAACATGAAAGTGTGATACAGAGCTAAACCAACACATAAACAAGAAGCCTGACCATCATAAATCTACATAATCCAAGACAGATCTCACGAGAAGAATATAGTAGAAGACTATTCATCACTTACTGCAAATGCAGAATCATAAAAATTGACACCAAAAAGAAAAATACCAAATGAAGCCTTACAGTGGTAGAACATAAACCTCCTGAAACATGCAACAAAATCAATAAGGTACATATTCTATTGTTACACATACAGGTATTAACACTGCAGAGTAGTTAGTACTGCAGAGGAGACTGAACTTAGGTGCTGCCCAACTTACATGAACTTCTCTTACCCTTCCAAAGTTTAATGATCAACTACTCTACCAGATCCCCATAGACAAGACCTCTTCGTCTTCCTTGACCTCAAAGGTCTTTCCTAAATGTAGCCTGTAGAGCAAGTTATTTTTTAATCAAACATCCATTGTGCAGTTAGGAATGCAACTGTAGTAACTTTGGCCATAGCTGTTCCCCTGTTGATATTTTACAGAAAGACATAGGGGGTTTTAAGGGCTTTAATGAGAATTAACAAATTGAAAGGTGCATATCTGAGGGTCTGTTATTGCTTAGTTTAAACAACAAACACACCTGACTGAATTAGAACATTTCTAACATAAGTGAAACAGCTGCAGCGGTCCAAGCTGACCCACTCTTATTTTCCTAGACACTATGAATCTTTTAAAATGCAAGAATTTTCAACACCACTTACATGTAAAACAGCACAGATCCTGAAGACCTGTCATTATGGAATGGAAAATTACTTAACCCAAAAAAAAAAAAAAAAAAAAAAGTTTTCTTGGAAGACAACTAGGTGACAGAAAACTACATGCTCTTCCAGCCTGCCAGTTATAGGACATGATAATAGAGGCTTTCAGAGAACTTCAAGATTTTTTTTTTTTTTTTCCCAGGGAAGGACTTTAAAAGAACATTCAATACCACAGCTGTGAAAAATAACAACAGACACAGCATTTATACTGGAGCAAGTCAGACAGTACCACCACCAGCTACCACTACACAGAAGGAATCTCATCACTCTTAGCCAGAAAGTCAGAAGCAAATGCTGCATTTCAATTTCTAGCCCCAGCACTAGCCATCTCATCCTTAGTTGGAATAGGACAAAGCAAGATAGGTTTTCGGTATCTTTCTAAAGCTATTGATTACTGCTGATCTCTGAACAGTCAGTCTACTCTCTTTAAGACCTTGGCAGAATCTCTCACTGATCCCAGAGTAATACATTAGAAATGCTTCAGCAAAGGAAAGACATTTTCCAAACCCAGCACTAGACAGAAGCAACTGCTTCTCCCTCCACTATATCCACCTGCTTGAAGCTGATTTATATTTGCTGATTTTACAAATCAGAAAGTATCTGTGATACACACATTTATAAGACATAACTTTCTTCTTCATTATTTGTACTTCAAATATCTACCGTTAAGGAGAAACTCTGACACCCAATTAAGTGGTTTCAATCCTCACCTTTGCTGCCACCTGTAGGTAACATGGGAGGTACAAAGGAGAAAAGGAGCAAATTCGAATCTGGTCAGGTATGAGTCGTGTGTCAATGTTCTTGTTGCTTGACCCTCCTCCTTTTAACTTTAAAATCAGTGAGGAAAAGATAAAACATACAACAGCTTGGCTTTGTCTCTCCTAGTACCTCAAAGTAACCTTGCAACTGAGGGGGGAAAGAAGTAAGGAAAATTGAGAATCCATGCTATTTTACAGCATTATTACACCATGGTATGCACTGGAGCATCTCTGCTTTTGACTATAAATACAGGTTATAACTGTGGCTGGATGTCTGGTAGTTGAAACTCAGTTTCTTTTCAGTAAGCCACGCAGTGTTTTGGCAAAACTGTTACTGTGAAGAAAATTTTCTGAAGAAATAAAACTGCATAGTTTGATCAAATTTAAAAATCATTATGATCAGTTTTGGAAATCTGAAATTAACCAAGCGAGGCAAGAAATTGAAATACTTGATTTAATGACTGCACAATTTGAATACATAAAAATAGATACTTGGTAATGAACAAGTTTATACAAACCAGATTTCTTTTGTACAAAACAATGATGAAGATAAAAAAGAATTTGCTAGATTACAGGGCAAGACAAAAGGAACAGCAAAACATCATAAAATTTTTAAATTATCTGATGCTTATTTAATAAATACAGTACAATGCTTTCATTTAACAAATACAAAATTTACTGTTTATCAACATCAGGAAATATATAAAATGTCATTGAATGACACCCTTATTTAAAAACTAATGCAAATACAATAGCCTTCTTAGAATTCTGAGGTAATATTAACACAGTAAATCAAAACAAAGCATCAATAAATAAAACTGAACCAAAGGCAAAGTGCAATTCAGTGAAAAATAAGATAAAGCTTTTATTTTGACAGTAACAGATAAATAGTTATTAAAAGTGGACTTAAGCCATAAAAAAATATTCTGGCTAATTTGCCAGGTTTTCAGATAAACTGTATAGCTATTTATTCACAAGCCAACCTTCTGTGGATTCTACAGGAAGGGAAAGGGGGAGGTGTTTCTTTCCAGATTTCTTATCTACATCCACATTCAGCTGTTAGGAATTTAACGTTAGTTGAAGCATTTGAAGCTATCTCGTTAATTCAGTGCAAAGTTGCATTTATTTCTCAACATCTGAAATCTTGTAAATTAAAACAATTTAAAATAAACTCCATTTGGGAGACAATGTAAAAAGCACAAGTTTGAAGTGCTGCTTTTAACACTCTCCATGCTAACCAGCCTGAAGTCAATTTCATCACTGGTTTCAAGGAGAGCACTATCAATATGGTGCCAAATATTTAAAATCATCCCAGTATTTATCTGCCTTAAGTAAAACTGTAAAGCCAGTACTACCTTCTCTTTGAAATGGAATAACACACAGAACTATTTAAGGAAGTCCAGAATGTCCCTGGAGAATTGAAGATCAGACTTGATGAGGCCGTGGGCAGCCTGATCTAGTTGGAGGTGTCCCTGCTCACTGCAGGGGACTTAAACAAGACGACCTTTGAGGGTCTCTTGCAACCTGATGCTATCTGTGAATCCACAACAGCTTTGAAACAATGGATTAGGCAGTTTAATTTGCTCATTATGTGTAAATCTGTTGGCATATGTAAATAATATGGAGAGGGAAAATAAGAATAATATTTTACTCTTATCGATAATAAGTAATTGAGTACAAACACTATGAGATATTATAGCATCCATGCCCCAGCAGAACTCAATGGGGAAAGATGACAAATTAGATGCCAAAGTGTTTTGAACAATCTGGGCTTCATTCATCTGAAAGGAATGTCTATAGAACACGCAGCAGCTATTACAAACCCCAACTATTACCACGTACTTATAAATTCTTTACAACTAATGAATAAAACTCAGTATTATAATTAGGACTGCATTTTAGATACAGTTTATTTCCCAGCTCCTAATTTACGAACTCAGAGCAGGCATACTAGAATTCTTTTCACATAGTTTGTACAGTGAAACCCACAATGCATTGTTTTTAAATGCTGGCCTTCAAGTTAATGAAAGCTTCAGCATTCTACTGAAATGCCATTCTATACGCTTTTGTCACCAACTTCAACAAATAATGGCAAATTTTGCCACAAAATTCAATGAAGCTGCTACCATTTTTTTCAGCATGATACATTATGTCCATTTTCCATGTGCTGGGCATTTAATTATTTTTCCTGAAGTCTTTCACTCTGTGTGGAGTTTATTTTCAATAGCTAGTTTTGTTTACTATAATGCTACAGTAAACCTCAGTATTCTGCTGTCAAAAGAATTAACATACAAGTTCCTTAACACATGTATCCCGATCTAGAATCTTCTCAGGCTGAAAAAAAGATCCTTTTAACACTTGTGTAAAAGCTGAATATAGAACATTTAAAACTTCTTATTAATAAAAAATAAATTTTCTAGCAATAAATGGCACTATCAAAACCCTATTTATTCACAGGCAGTTATTTACATGCTGCTTAGACAGCTTGTTTCATTGAGAAAGAAAACCAGAATACTAAAACTGCATACATTTTATAAAGACTAAAATATCTATTTACCTTTGTGAAAATATGGCTACATGCTGTAATGTTGGTTTGTTAGGGGGTTTTTTGTTTTGTTCCCCCCCTCTCCATTTGTCTGTTTCCTTCTTTTTTTTTTTTTTTTTTTTTTTTTTTCCTTCTTCTATTATCCAGGTTAATTGAAACCTTTCTACCACTGGGATTGGCTAATAAATAAATATTCTGTATACTATCTCCCAGTGGAATACCTGCAATGTAAAAAGAAACGTGATTAAAGTGCTATTAAGAAAAAAAGATGAAAACTCTAACTCAGAAATTGTCATAGTTGGGTTTCCTTCATCAAACAGACTAGCTTTGTGTATGATGAAAGCAACTTTGCATGACACAGTAAGCAGGAAATGTATTGCCATCCAAGAAAAAACATACACTTCCTATTAAAAAAAAGAACACAAAAAAAAAAAAAAGTTGGGTAAAACTGGCAGATTATCAAGAGACGTAAAACCAAAAAGCTTAAAGGCACAATTAGAAGAGTGAATGCTACATAAAAATGCTGGTTTTGAAGCATTTTGTTTTATTCTAGACCAAACCCTTCTGCATTTGAAATTCCAATGATCAATTTTTGCTTCAGTTCCTTCTTGCTCTTGTAAGGAGGGAGACAAAGCTGATTGAAGCAGGTATGAGCCACAGGTAACCTAAAATAAAAAAAAAACAAACCAAAACAATAAAACACATTAATAATAACACAACAGAATCATACACTGTTAGGTGCTGGAAGAGACCTCTAGAGTTAGAGTCCAACCCCTCTGCAAAGCAGGGCCATTTAAGGGCAGGTCACATAGGAACACGTCCAGGGTACATTCCACCTCTTCATCTAGGTCATGGATGAATATGTTGATCAAGACTGGACGTAGCACTGACCCCTGGGGAACACCACTAGCTCAAGGTCTCCAACTGGACTCTGTGCCGTTGATCACAACCCTTTGGGGTCTGTTGCTTAGCCAGTTCTTGATCCATCTTACCATCCACTCTTCTAAGTAGAACACTGTCAACTGCCTATACATCTGCAGTTAAATATACATAAATAAACTCTGTACAAGGAACATTTATCTTAATATTGTTGGTTCAAGTTCTGTTGAACCCAAGACACCACTGTCATATGCACCTCAGGTGAATTTGTTTGCATGGAACTCCCTCCTTACTTATTTTGTTAAGTTGGAAACATCTCCTTCCAAGGTTTGCAGAGTCCAGGTACACAGGACTTCAGATTCAGTTTTTCTTTAAATACAAAATCTGGGTACAATAAAAATCCACAATATAAAGAAGGGGCACGAGCCCTGCAGAAGATATAAAACATCTAGATGAACTGTTTACTGTAAGGATACAGAACTCAAAGTTCAGCCTGGCAAAATGCATTCTTACAAACACACGCCTCACTGCAGAGCACTGAGGAGCTAATTCAAGCCCTGGCAAGGCAATAGTTCACAAATTTTTGTCTTGGCCAAACCAACACTTTCAGTTGCAAGCTTCTTCTGAGGGCTGAGTTTGAGTACATATTGTAGATACCTCTTAGGATTGACTGACTGAAACACTGGAACTCTGCTCCTTACTGCAATAGATTGGTTTGATAAGAACTGCTCTTCGGTAGCAGAAGCATTTGATCTGCTACCAGTATGAGATGTCATTAACATCCTGCCTTGTAGCCACAGACAATAAGAAGGTACAGGACCTTCTTGGTCTTTATATTCTCAAGTAACACATGTAACAGAACTGAGGATTCAGACTTGCCCTACAACTGATGACTTTGAGGGAGAGAGGAGAAAGACAACCACAACCTCACACTTAGCAAGCGAAGATGTGTTAATCATACTGGAGTCATGTGCTTTGGATATGAAAAGTTGAGAGAGATTAAAAAAATTTAGGAAAATTCATGGTGATTCACAGTACATTTTCATTAGCTCAGCTGTCATGTTAGGAACAATGAAGCAAATGATCTATTTGGATTGAAAACATGCCAAGAATCCTTATAAATAAATGTTTACATTTTAGTCCAAGAATTCTAGACTGGAGAAGGAATTTGGTATTAGATGGCCACCTGCAAAGTTAATGCAGCCAGTAAGTAACGTTAATGCAATCAATAAGTATAATAATATTTTGATGATGAACTAAAGGAGTCGATGCATTTTCTTTCTCATACATTAGTTTGGGCTTATTTAAAAAGATTTTCAAGATCAACAAAAGCTCTCAGGAAACAATTTAACAAGAAAATGTTAAAAACCTAGAAAACTACTTACCAGTTAGTAGATGTTTCACTCTTTGAAATCTTGAAATTCAAATCAGCCATTCCTCCCACAGGTACTCTATCACTTCCTGTAGCAAAATGTAGCAGCTTCTTTTGAAGGTCAAGAGAAAATCCAAGTACTACATCCCAAAAGTATCTATGTTGGGGGCAGAGGGAAAGAGAATTAACTAAAAAATGGTGTAAGGTGCAGCACTATGACAGAACAACATGAGGATAATAATACAACCATAGATACTACACGATGAATGCCACTTACCAGGAATTTAATTAACTTCACATGCAGGACATCAGTAGTATCCTAATATCCAAGGTTAAATTAATTTCCAAAGACTTAATAAGTACAATGTACTACAAATTTTGGAATGATGCCTTGTCAAATGATGCCCAAATCCACTTTTCTATAAATATATACACACTTTCAAGTCATTAATATGAATGTCCTTAGTATTAAATAGAATGGAAATAGGAAAACATCCAACCAACCAAAAAACCCAAACACCAAAACCAAACCATGTTTAGAAGTTTGGATAATAAAGATCCATATTTCACTATGCACAATTTGAAGCTAGTCTCCTTATCTCCACTTCAGTGTGATTACAACTTTTAAAAGGAATTCAGGAATATACTATGCCATTTAGGATCCACCTCTTCCTACCTGTAGATAATTTAATAGTGTCTCTGTTGTACTTAGAAATGGCACTTTAAAAATTCAGTCCTTCTCAGATAATCCTTGAATATATTATTCCTGACAGTCTACCTTTCTATGATGTTTTAAAACTCAGTAATTAGAAGGAAAAAGTTAAACCTACCGTATAGTAAGATCACTTTTTTGGTAGCCCTCATATTGGGTACTTCGCTGTAAAGCTGACATATCCAGTTCAGGACTGCCACAAACAAGAATTTCAACCTCTTCTGGACGAAGCAGCTGCCAGAAATTAGGGATAAAATACTCAATTACTGGATATCATATTTTAGCATATTTCTTTTGTCCCTCTATTTTTTATTTTTATTTTTTAACACTATTATACTGACTTGCTTGTCATCTGATTAGATGACAAATGGAAGGAGGAAAATTAATCTTGAATTCAGAGGGAGTGTCTTGATCTTAATTTTAGTTACAATTTCCATTTCATTTACACTGAAAAGTCTAATGTAGGGTGATGAGTAGCAGTTGCTGAGAGAACTTGAAGCTTAATTGTACACACTGCTGTGTAAAGCCAATACCCATAGCAATAAAATCAATAAAAACCTAAATGTACACCTGCTGAATCTACTTATTTACTGCAACACTATTATACTACATTAAAGTACGTTGTGGTATTTTAATGAATTTTCATTCTCCTTCCAGAACCTTCCCTGCAGTTTGTCACATCTCACTTTGCTGCAAGTGTGTCATACTTGGCTAATTTCACGGGAACGAAGCAAATTGTAATTGCCTCTTCTTTCTCTTCTTACAGCCCAGGAAATGATGCAAATTACAGAATGGCATTCTAACAGCCAAACAGGAATGGATATGGAAGAATGTTTAATCTCAACCTCACTGAGTGCTCCTCCTGCAAAAAAGGAATAGGTGCTTTTACAGGAGTCACTCACAGAAGAATCCTTGCAGTCATTCACGCAAAAGCCTGTAAAGTTCCTGTGATCACATCCTAATAAATCTATGTTGTGGAGTTTTATTTATCCGTTTTTGATGCAACACTACAGAGAGCAGTGGATTAGAAGCTTAATATCTTCTGCTCACATTGGATTAATCAACTTCATTGTTTAATATAGATACATCATTGCCACATATTTGAAACAGAATTAAGTTTGATTTTATTCTTACCAGTAACGCATATGAAGCACAGACACTGTGAAATCCGTAATAGAAAGCTGCGAATTGTTTGTAGATTGATTTGTTGAGAAGAAAATCAACATAGAGCTGCACATACTCTAAAGGAAAACAACATTTTGTTACGTCACAATAACTTTAAATAATAATTTGTTGTGCTCTCTCAAAGGGTACTGAGTTGAGAATAAAAATGCATATAATTTTAGATAGTAGGCATATCAGAAAGGACTACAGCAATTACATTTTCACGCTTTGTTAAAGAAAGCCTAGGCTTACAAGAAGGAAAACGAGGACAAATTAAATCTACCTTTCCTATTCTGATTTGTGACTGGAATTTTATCTCCATTTGGCTTTAAGTTGTATGATTTTATAACACCGAATTCTTCCTGAAAAACCTGGAGAAAAAGAGGAGTCAAGCTCAGTACTGGAAAATACATTCATATACTCACAGACGACAAAGTTTGAATTTATTATTTCTTGTAGTTACCCTGCCTCTCTTCTTTAGCACATGCTGTAATTGTGAGGGTTGTGGGTTTTAAAAGAAGTTAAGTATTACAGCTTTCAACAAATTGCTCAAGAATCCAGTATTCAATGTAGAATAAATGACATTTTTACACAGTGGCATATATGAAACTGATCTGCAGCCTCTGTAGCCACAGAGCTTTTCATATAAGTGGACAATTTAGAAGCATCACATATAGTTAAGAAGGTGTTTTTTTTTCATTGTATCTCATATAGGAACACAAAACTATCTGCTTTACATAAGTTCTCATGTTCTGCTAATAAAGTCATTCAAAGTTGAGGAAAAAAGGCTAATATCAGTCCAATGCACATCCATAAACCACGTGTTCTAAAACAATGAATAAAAGAGAAAGGCTTTGAGCAGCAGTCAGATGTACAGATCAGGAAAACTATCACAATTTGAACAAGCTATTTAGTTTTCAAGTGAGACTTCCTGAACATAGCATATAAAATAACCAGAGTAAGCATTGACTAGCATCTGGGTTGGACAGAAAACGAATTGTTTTGCAGAAAGATTAATTCCACAAGATAGGTCACTGGTTGCAAGGTCCTGGTGTCAGAGCTGGAAAAACACTGGCAGTTGGCCATTCAACTCCAGCACTCAGATCCACCTACTGCTAGGGGACAACAGTGCAAAGTCCCATAACAAAGTCACTGCCCCAGGACTAGACAGGTCTTGAAGCAACCTTTTACGTCCATGCACTTATATTCCAAACAAGCAGCAACTACACAGTATCAGGCCACTCCATTGCATAAACACTGGTAAAATTTACATGCACAACAATCATTTACAATTGTATATTTACTGACCTGAAAGGTTGAATAAAAATCCTCTTCAACGTTGCCTTCATAGGACAGAAGTTCACTTAGTCCATGGGCCAGTTCCTACAACATGAGCAAAACCATTTTAGTAGATCTACAAAACTAAGTGATTTATTTTGCAAAAATGTACCAGAACATTATTTTATACAGAAAGTAACTGTCAAAAAAGCTATATATTCAAAAAGTGTGCACAAATTAAAACTCACTGTGCATGCGTTTATATATATATTTACTTACTTTTATTTTGGTATAAACTGCTTTTTGGTGATTTAAAAAAAAATCTCTTTTTCTTTTTACTAAGCAAAATGAATCTGAATGCTCATAACAGATTTTAGTAATCTAACTTCAGGTAGATCAACAACAAAAAAAAAATCTGTTTTCAACAGAATAAGATATTATCAGTGTGTTGAAAATAATGCTGTTTTAAAATACTTTACAATTTCAGCACTATAAAATAGGTTTCATACCAATAGCTTAGCCTCTTAAAAATGTAATACTTACAGGCATAATCTGAAACAGGTCATCTAACGTGACATCACAGATGCCTACAAGCGTGTTATGATCACATGGAACAATGGGAGGACTCAGTAATTTCTTATAACAGCAAGGTGGGAAACGAATATCCAAGGTGATGCTATTATATACAGCAAGTCCCATAAGCTGTATATGTCAAATGTTAAGGGCAAATCACATACAGCCTCGTTATAGTTAACATTTTAACTAAGTTGGAAAAGATGTTTTCTCAGTATAATATATGCTGAATGAATAGAAGGAATGGATTTTTTTTTTTTTGACTGGCAATTTAAAATGCATTTTAAAATTAATAGCAGTTAAAATGGCCAAATGAGGCACATTTACAGGACACTTAAGAATCTTCATCATACTATTTTATACAAGTATTTATAGAATAAAGTGTTCCAGAACATTTTTATATATATAAAAAAGTTTTTAAAAGGAACTGTAGATACATTTTTAATTTAAAAATTCCAGACTGCTATCAATTTTTTGTTTTACATGAATCTAAAAGCACAAAGAAAAATGTGCAATGACACCACAGCTCATCAGCTAACACATTTAAATCTATCTCATGAAACAAATTTGAAATTATGCCAAAAATTGGAAGAACAGAGTCCATGATTCAGCTTCTCACTAGAACAGAATAGTTTAGTTGGAAGAGACCTGCAATGATCACCTGGTCCAGCTGCAGTCAGTAAAACAGGGACGTCATCATCACTTCATCTTAGTGGAGTTATAAGCACATATTAGGATTCATCAGCTATTTGAGGACTTTATAAATGAGCACGAGCAAAAACCTCCAGAGGAGGGCCACAAAGATGATCAGAGGGCTGGAGCACCTTCTGCTATGAGGACAGGCTGAAAGAGTTGGGGCTTTTCAGCCTGGAGAAGAGAAGGCTTTGGGGAGACCTTATAGCAGCCTTCCAGTATCTGAGGGGGGCCTACAGGAGGGCTGGGGAGGGGCTGTTCACAAGGTCTTGTAACGACAGGACGAGGGGGAATGGGTTCAAATTGGTGGAGGGTAGATTTGAACGGGATGTTAGGAAGAAATTCTTCAGTGAGGGTGGTGAGGCACTGGAACAGGTTGCCCAGGGAGGTTGTGTCTGCTCCCTCCCTGGATGTGTTCAAGGCCAGGCTGGATGAGGTCTTGAACGACCTGATCTAGTGGGAGGTGTCCCTGCCTGTGGCGGGGGGTTGGGACTGGATGATCTTTGAGGTCTCTTTTAACCTAAACCATTCTATGATTCTATAAATATGATTATCTCAAAATATCACGTGGCTTCCATTCAGCAAAAATAAATAAAATTTTAAAAGCCACACTGATAAACAATAGCCTTAAATGAAATATTAATACATACAGACTTATTTCTGTCTATTGAAACTCAAAGGTTTAGTACATAAAAAGTGTAATTTATAAGCAAAAACGTTGCATGTTTAACCTCAACTCTAGTATTTTCTGACTGTGGAATGTACCATGTGCCCACACCTCACCATTTTCTTCCTATTTTTAGTTCACTTGATTGAATGACATCATTTTTATAGCTTTGAACTGGATCACCCCGTGCTGAGGCTCCCCCAGCAGCTGCACGCACACCGCCTCACCTCCTGCCCCTTCCAACGCACCCAGCCGCGGTTCGCTTCGCGCCCCCTAGCGGCCACAAAAGGATACGGCTCCAACCAACCGGAATTCGGAATAGTTATCACACTTGAAGCTGCTGAACCAGTGGCAGTGCGAGTCCTTGTGGTAGGTGAACATGCCTGCAGAAGAGTGTGCTGGTTTGAGGCTAATTGGAATATTTTAATGAGAGAAATTAGATTATAGTCTGTGAAAAGAAAACAATGGTGATGTCTACTTCACTCATAGGTTTGTTGAGATACATAAAAACAAGGACACAAACATAGATAAGACAGTCTCTCTGTCTGCCGAGTCTGTCAGTGTCTGTCTTTCTCCCTGGCTTCTAACTGGATCTGTGTAACCCAACTAATTATTCTGCTTCTAAACACCCTGGCTGAACCTTCCAACTCACCTTGCACTGAAGGCAGATTCCGGGATAAGAAAGGGGCATGGAGAGAAGGTAGAAGGGTGGTTGGGAGTCCCTCCTGAGGTCTCTGATTCCTGGAAGGGGTACTGTGTTTCTGTATTACTTTCAACTTGTATATTTCTGTAAATATTTGTAATATTGGTAAATATCTGCTTGTATATTGTGCTAAGCTGTGAATATAAAGCTTCATTCCTTAACTTCCAGCTGGCTGAGTCTAGTCTGGGTGAATTCATAAGTGTGGGGGTGCAAGTAACTCCCAAACCATCACAAAGAGGAAGCCTGTGCTTCAATGACAAGTCATATAACCAGCCCACCTTTCCCACAAACATCCTTAAGAGTGCTCCTAGGTGTGGCTGCATCTTCAGACTTGTTCTCAGCCCACAGCAGGAGCCTGGGTAAGGACCACCAATGGCAGCACAAAACCAAGGCAGGCCCCAGCCCATACTGAGTGTACAAACCAAAGCTCTGAAATGTTCTAAGGACGTCTTGTATCCAGTAGCCCACCACATCTGTGTTTGAAGATGAATTTGGACAAAAACATTTAAATTTAAAAAATCAAACCCACATCAGATTAAAAAAAAAACAACAAAAAAAACCCCAACTGATATCCCAAACACTTAAAATTCTTATGAAAACATAGTTAAAAGTCTGCTTTTTCTCCTACTGTCCTGAGAAATCTAACTTTATCTTTTGAACTTCAGCTCAAAAATGTGCTCATCACGAAAGATTTAGTGCTTTTACCAGAAGCATCAGAATAGTTGCGTGTAAAGCAGAGAAGGTTTATATACTGAAAGATGGCAGTGAAGTTGGAACAGAAGTTTCAAAACCACTTATTAACTGTCCGCACAGAGACAAAAGAAAGCATTTTAATATACATAGGAATTCAGACAACTGAGTTAGATTGGGATTTTTTTAATTTCAGGTACTAAATCTGCATGATCAGCTAATCTGGAAAGGGCAATAACCATGATATTTTCTTCTGTTTTTCCTTTCAAGCTTCTGACATACTTATTTGCAATCTAAACAAAGATGCAGAGTATAGTCCCTTTCCAAGGAAAAAGAACATTTCTGAACTCCTCCCACACTTAGCTGATAGTCATATCAATGTAAAATTTTACACTTTAAAATGAGAAAGCATGCCAGAGGTAGGGAAAAGAAAAACCTACTCTCGAGTGTTTCCAAACTCATCAGTTACCAAGCTCTGCTGACAACACATTTTTACTAACAGAACTGTCAAACACACAGAACACTTTCTCCAGGATAAGTTGTTTCCTATTAAAGTTGTTATCACCAGATGTCATCTTTCCACACAGACTCCTTTTAGTAGGTCTATGGGCAAATAATGATCTCAGCTTATTCGAGGACATAAATATGACATAAAACTCTGCACCTTTAGAAGGACCCCTATAAACAACAGAGGATCATACATTTCATGGACATAACACTTCCAGGCAAACACAGACAAGCTCTTGAATTCTGCCAATGACTATCAGCTGCATTTTGAAGCCCCTGGAAATCAATGTTTCTAATTAAATGGCCAGTCCAGGAACACTTTTACCCATCATAACATCAATAACACATTCATGTGCAGTTGAGGAAAGATGACTCATTTGAGAAATGCCAGAGAGTGCAGCAATATCCTCACCCATATTCATCCACAGCAATAGAAAACAAAAAGTAGATTGAACTGCTTGTTTATAAATACTCCCAACTTCCTATTTACAGAAAAAAAGGCAACAACAGTAAAACCCCAAAATGCACAACAACCAAAGAACTCCACAACACAAACCCAAACACCAAATGAATCAAAAAACACAGTGGAAGCAGACCACTTCATTCAGTCTTGCATCTGCCTGTCAATGCACCTGACTGAAAGACTTTTCTCTCCTGAGAGCATCTCAGACCACTTTGAGAATGTTTGGCACCCAAATACCCTAATCACAATATACGATGAGACGGATTCAGGTAAGTACTAACCTCTAGCTATACTAATCACAGAAGTGGCGCTAGAACTTGCAGACACTATCAACAAACTGCAAACATTGATACATGGCAGGCCAGAGTTAGCAGTTTGCCAGAACTGAGCATAGTAACAGTGTCCAACTGTATCTACTCACAAAACCCAGGAAAACTACCCAATATGAAGTAAGCTGAGAAGAGAAATGGAAACAACCCTTTCAAAGGCCCGATTCCATCTTAGTTATAAAAGACATAAATTATCCCTGCCCTGCTCCATATAAGAGTTGTCCTTCTCCAATCTGTCTAGAGGTACGCCAAGATCCTGTCTCTGGATAGAAATGAAAACACTGTAACAGCAGCCATATATCAAAGACTTCAATCTATTCATATCCAATATGCTCAGTAACATAGGGCTGCTTAAAAGCCATAAAGATTGAGCTTCCAGTTTCTGAAAGAAGGTTTAGCATGACTAACATCTTAAAAAGCTGAATCTCAACTTTTTTTCTAAACTTTTCCATTGATCAGATATTAGTTCACTCTCTAATTTTGCCGTATCACTGAAGTAAAAACTCAGTTTTTCAGCAAACTCTTGACACTCCTTTTCAAAAGCCAAGGTCTTTAAAGCTGTCCTACTCTTCCACCAAAAACTTCTCATCTATATACAATTCTAACTTGTCTGCTTTTGTTTTCACATCAGTTTGTATCTCGTCTGCCTAATACTGGCTTACTGAAGAATTCTTACCATCACTCTTTTGATAATTTAAAATTAACAGATTTTCACGTAAAACTTAAAGAGGACTCACCATAATCTGGGTGAAAAATCTGTCGAATCAGAAGAAGAAACCATTCTTTTGTCAGGCCACCCATATCAAGACCAGCTTCCCCTACAAATGTGACTTTCAACTTCTTTTTCAGATCTGCTCTCTTCCTTGCTAGCTATTGCAAAATAGGTAGAGGGAAAAAAAGAGGATTTTAAAAATTGCTACCTCTAGCCATAAATAATACATCTCTCTATCTCTACTGTTCTCACTTTGTTTAAACCAGTAATTTGCATCATCTCCTACCATTAGGTCAAAACTACATTACAGTGAGTCTGATGTATTTTGGACCGATACAATTTCTTGCCCACACAGATGACATTCTGCCAGGAAGAAATGATAGATTGAAAATAAATAGTTAGACACCTTTTGGAGATATTTAGAAATACGGAGGCAGTTAAAATTTCAATATTTGAACACTGTTCTGATCAGCATAAGATACCTGCCAACAAGTATCAGCCGTTTTATAAAATGGTTTTCAAGGCAATGGCAACAAGCCCTTTTCATTCCTTTGTCTTGAGACAGCATTTCATCCAGGTATGCAAAAGACCTGCAAAGAATTAGGCTACAGCCTTTCACAGTTACCAGTGATCATTTTGATGATGTCCCTATAGAATTTTTCTGTAAATTATTAATTACAGGTCAGCTCCAGAGAAAATGTTTCAACCAATTAGGAAGATACATGTGCTAAAATAATTGTTGGCTGCCCAAGTAAATTCCAATTGCACAAATTTTATAACTATGTACATATAGATATTTATATTATTTGATGCAAAGTATTCATTAGCTGAAGTGATTTGCCTTGGTCATTTCTTCCTTTTTTTAAAATTTAATTTGAAATACAAATAAGATATTTTTCTCCAACTTTCATTCTTCATACTTTTGAGAATATGGATAACATCACACATTCTTACTCGTTCCTGAGATAGACAGAAGTAAACATCATAAAAAAAGGAGAACATTGTGGACATCAGAACTTTTGCACTCGCTTTTGGGAAAAGTGTGCTTAAAAAACACCCTACAATTCCTAAGAGAAAGCAGTATTAGCACTTAAATTTCTTTTATTTAAGGGGAGTAGACCAAAATAGGCTTTAATCTAGGGAAAAACCCCACAACTTTTAATCTATGTTGTCTAAACATGAGTATTCAAAATTTGTTCGGTCTTGTTTTCACGACTTGGACTTATTTTTCAAGATAGAAAGAAAGGGCAGGGAACTTGATTTTATTAAATAATTTTAATCAGCAGGGATCAGCGGACATTGAAGAATTGCCTATAATGGACACATCTCTTTCATTTCTAAAAACGAAAAAAAAAAAAAACAAACAAAAACATTCAGGACTGTGAGAAATCAATTAACATCAAGGTAATAATTTAAGAATTAAGAAAACCTAAAATACTTATAGGACAGTGAAGGGGAAAAAAAAAAATAATTCCAGGAATTAGAACAGAACAAAGTCAGTGATTAGTCATTTACTATTCATGCTCCTATCATGGAACCAAGTCCAACATAATCTGATAATTATACACTGTATTCTTAAGACAAAAATTGCAAACATAAATACAAACTATGTGGCAGGCAAACATGTATGTTTGTCATGGGCTTAGCTAGAGTGCAGTACGGAGATGGAAAATAAAGTTCAGAACATCTGACCCAATGTATTCTGCAGCACTGCTATTGTGGCTGTAATTCAGTTCTTTTTTGTTTAGTATTCCACAATCTCATCAGTGCAGAAAGAAATAAGACTCATCAAACTGAAATCTAAGTGAAATAGGTATTCTGCACCAACACCATTTAATTACATCTTTTGGTTACCTCATCAAGTGAGTCACTAACAAGGTGTGCCCTCCTTACTTTCACATTTAGGAACAACATGTTCATGTCGGGTTTCTGTCTTCGAGACACTTTATCCACAAGGCTTTGCTATTCAAATGAAAAAGAAACATTATACATACAGTATCTTCATCTAAAGGATAAAGGACAAAGTGACACGCTTGCTAAATGTAAAAAGTCATTAGCATGTGGCATAAAATACATTACCCTAGTACAATAGCTGCTTTGATACCTTCTAAGAGATAGTGAACTGTTTCCTCTCTACTGCAGACAGCATTTACACCATATTTGAACTTCTAAGGAAATTTAACAAAAAAGCAGCAATTGCGTAGCAACGTTCTGAACTTCCCAAATAATTAAAAACATACCAATAAGATTCTAGAGACTGGTTTGTGCTTTATCTACTCACAAGATATACCCAGCAAGACAGAAATGGTGGTGCTGTCACACTGAGCACTAAAGAAACCAGTATCATCTAGAACCTGAAGAAAAGTACTACTGATGGAGGAAGACAATGCCTCTTTCAAAAACAGAAGAGGCCACTCAGGAGTGCTTCTTCTGTGATTTGTAACAGAGTTCATCTTGATATACCATGGCAACATACCTTCACAGGATAAAACAGGAAATAGCTCAAAATTCTCACAGAATTATTCTTCCTAATGGATCTTAATAACTGAACATGCTAGAAGAGAATGCTTGTTTCTCAAAAAAACCCCACAAACAAACAAACAAAAAAAAAACCCCAAAAAAACCCCAAACCCTGTATTTTTTTCTTGACAACATTGGTATTTATAAGTATCCTAAAACTAAGCATATTGAAACAAGCAAACAAACAAAAAACCCAAACCAACCAACCAAATAAAAACCCAATGAAAACGCCAACCTGAGAGAATCTAGCATAGCTATTTGTAGACTAGCAATCATAAAATAGGTCAAGCTCTTTTTTCAGGGTAAGCAGGAATACTGGAAGCTGTGATGAATGTCTTTGTGCAATACCAATTTAATAAAACCTTATGGAAAAAAAAAAAGATGAGACAAGCATTTATTACTCAATGACTTACCCGTGCAAAACTTATCATCTGTTGCTCTGAGTCCCTTTGAATAATAACTTTTTTTGCCGCTATAGAAATAATAAATGGGTATTGACAGAAAGAAAACCTAACAACACGAGAAAAGAAGAGAAAATATTTCCTTTTTAACATCTAGCATATTATTTTCTTCTTCAAATTACAGGACAGAACCTTTGCATTACCATTCAGTAACAACCTTCCCTCCACTGACAGTAATTTGCAAATAACTGCTGAGTTTCTTTGTGTGTTGTGTATGTATAGACACTAAATTCGGCAGAACAAATTGTTGTTTTTAATTACTACTACAAAATGAAATTAGTAATAACTCTTCTCAATAAAGCACTTTTTTATTGCTTATCAGCAGACCTCATAAAAGCCAGCCATCATCTGCTTTAAGTACTGAATTTTAGTTGCTACACCGAATTGAAGAAAACGACAAGATCTTATAAAGTGTTAGTGTAAAGAGTTAAGCCCTTCTGAAGGGGAGCTTACCTGGAACTGGATCCTGACTCTTCCCTGGGGCTGGTCTAATCTGCCTCCAGGTGTACTGTTTAGGCCCCTTACACTTCCTGCTGAGACTCCCTATAAAGTGGGGGATTAGCTTCCTATTTCCTCCTCCTGGTATCTGCTTTCTCACCAGCTCAGCATCTTGCTACCCTGATGCTACTTCACATGGGGAGAGCAGCCATATTTGGAACTCTAACTCACTGCATCTCACCAGCATCTTGAATCCATCTGCATCTACCACCACTATCCAGCTTCACCGCTGGGATTCAACTTTCATCCACTCCCACCTACAGGTTGTATTTTTCATTTTGTACTTTGTTTTTTTTCCCTCCCCCATACCCTCTGTAATTCCTCTTATCTAAAACACCTTCTATTTGTTGTTAAAGTTTATTTTTTACTTCGAAATTGAATTATTTATTGAGCTTTTGAGCTCAAGGGGACTAGCTTAAACTAATACAGCTAGAAAAACAGCTTATCTCAGTGCAGCATTCTTAAATATACAGGAAGAATATTCCTAGTTTGGCTTACACATTGCAGAACTGACTTTCAAAGTAATTGACTTCCCACATTTTTCAGATTTAACCCAGGCTTACCAGTGTTTAGTACTTCCACAATATCTGATCATAGCCATATCTCACTGTAATCAAGTTTAGAACTTCAGAAATCATCAAAGTAAAATATTTTTTTGCTGATGGTTATTTTGGTAATATTTCTTGTTGATTTAGCCCTTGCATAGTCTAGGAGAAATTAATATTGAAAGACACAGAACTTCAGACCATGTGTCTATCTTCAATCCATACTGAACATGCACCCTGAATTCTGCCTGTCAGCATGTCTGGATTTTAATGAGGAAAAAAATTTCCACTCTAATAAAAAATGTTTTATTAAGGAGTGCTGACTTAATTTGAAGATTCATGTATTTAAAAATATTTCATATGGAAGGTAAACTAGGACTATGTCCCTGCTTGGCCTTCTTAAAAATATGCCTATATTCTTGATTGCAGTTCCTTGTTGTTTTCATTGTTGTTATGGTTGGCTTTGAGTTTTCTTTTTGGTGGGTATGTTTGAGGTTCTTTTGTTTGTGTTTTGGGGTGGGTTTGGTGTGGGTTTTTTGGGTGGTTTTGTTGTTTGTTTTTGTATATTTATTTATTTTATTATGGGTTTTTTTTTCATTTGTGTTTGATTTTTCTCTCGTGTTTCATTTTGGGTTTTTCTGTCTTATTTCCTTCTCAAGCAGTATATCAGGTATCAGACAGAAGCCTAGCCACCTCATTTGGTGGAGCAAATTATGTTATTCATGTTTTCCTCAATTGCTTAAAGGCAATGACAGTCACACATGAAATTAACAAAAAGCTACATTAGATGCATTAAAGTACATTACTGAAAAATCTTGAAATATGAGGAAATGGTAACCGATCTTGCAATTACAGCTATAAAAACTGGTATGCTGAAAAAACCAGCTACACAAAGTAAAATTTATATTAAGAAAAAACAGTGTTTATTAAGAAAACTTTTTTTTTTTTTTTACTTCAGCAGAAAGATTAAATGGCCTGTTTAAGTATTTCTAAACAATACTGCTGGCTGCCTCTCATAAGAAGAGGAATACATTTGCAAACTGAGTAGGTAAACATTTGTGTGTTTATTTTCAAGTAGCATACATATAGGGCAGCTGATTTCACTGAAACAAATATGACTGGAGCCACATGTATACAGGTAATCAGATACATTCTCATCACTAAGTGGCAAGTATGCACACATCACCAATTTCTATGAATATACTGGAGGTTAACACTTACTTGTAGTCAGACACAATTAGAATATATATACTGACTAATTACAAACTCATTATCAGCCATCAATGTTTTGTATCTTTTCTCCAATTTTCAAATGCAGAATGAGATTTATTGCAGTCAATCTTGCATCCATGCAGTAGGAAGTATGTCCTGAGCTGCATCAAGAGAGGCATGGCCAGCAGGACAAGGGAGGTGTGATTCTCCCCCTTTACTCTGTTCTCTTCAGACCTAACTTGTAGTACTGTGTACACTTCTGAAGGCCCCAAGACAAGAAGGACGTGGAACTGTTGGAGTGAGTCCAGAGGAAGGCCACAAAGATGATCAGAGGGCTGGAGCATCTCTGCTATGAGGACAGTTGGGGCGCTACAGCCTGGAGAAGGCTTACAGGAGACCTTATAGTAGCCTTCCAGTATCTGAAAGGGGCCTACAGGAAGGCTGTGAAGGGGCTATTCACAAGGCCTTGTAATGACAGGATGAGGAGTAATGGGTTTAAAGTGGAAGAGAGAAGATTTAAACCAGATGTTAGAAAGAAGTTCTTTACAGCAAGGGTGGTGAAACACTGGTACAGGTTGCCCAGGGAGGTTGCGGATGCTCCCTCCCTGGAGGTATTCAAGGCCAGGTGGGATGAGGCCTTAAGTGACCTGTTCTAGTGGGAGGTGTCCCCACCTATGCATGGGGTTGGAACTAGATGACTTTTGAGGTCCCTTCCAGCCTAAACCATTCTATGATTCTACGCTATGCTTTTCCAATAAAAGACAGTATTTAATGAGTCTATATATAAACATAAATGGTATGCATACCATATACACACATTATACATAGAATAGAGACATATAGCTTTGATACAGAGCTTTGAAATACTACGTAACAGCAAAGAACAGTTATTCCTCTTACCTGTGAGAATTTCCGTAACATTGCCAGTTATGATATTCTTCCATAAGATCAATATGATCAAGTGTAGAATTATAGAAATCCGTGTACGAAATAATAGGAGGACTGATCAGACTATTTGAAGCATCTACAAAGAAAACACAAATCTCTCAAAAAAACTGCCTGGATTCAAAACATCTTTTTTCTAGGCATTCTGAGAAGCTGTGACCTCAGAAATTTTAAGCCAAACCAGCTGCTATTACCTTTGTCTGTCTTAGCTACAGAATTACAACTATAAACCAAGACCATATGACATCATATTAATTATTGTACAAAATAGTTAATCCCTAGCTCAGCCCATTTATGACATCAGTTTGACTCTTGCCCATTTAATGATATATACTAAGTTAAGGTTTCAGGGATTGTTGGAATCAGTGAAAAACTGTTTTACTTAATTTCAAACACAGCTGCAGATTAACTCCATATGCCTTCCAGTTAGCAATTGTTGAGTTTGATGCTTATTTGCAAAAGGAATGAGAACGGTACAAAACTTAACATGCAAAGGTATACCTGTTTCCTCAGAAAACTGCTATGATACCTTGACTCATCAGAACAAAACCAAAGTACTTAACCAAATGAAGAAATTCAATTAACATTTAAGGTGCCTACCTCTGTATGTAACACTCATGTAATGTCAAACAGCTCATAAGGTTTCTCTGCTTGCACTTGAACATAACTTAATTAGTCAGACAAAGTAGAGCATTTTGAATTATTCAGTACCCCTTTTCCCCAGAATTTAAGGAATTAGCAAGTCTTTCATAGATGACTAGACAACACATCTTGGTTTTAGACACAGTTGAGCTTGTGTGTCTGAACTGTTACTCTAGACAGGCAGGACTCTGCAGAATGCTTTTAAGTTGACAGTGAAATGAAAATGGTCCCATTCTGATCCTAATTTTCACTTGGCAGTTTAAACTTCTCCTGGAAATAAGAGTTTTCACTCCTCAAGTAAAAGTGACTGACCATTTTCATAGTGCCTTCCATTTTCATAGTAAATGCTCTAATCACTGAACCACTGGGGATGAGCAGAAGAAAACTGGACAGGGACTTCTTTTTAAGTTGAAGTTTTGGACTTACGAGGCATATTGCATTGCCTAACTTTTCTTAGATGCTAAATACTTGCGTGGGATTAAGGCAGTCACAGAAGAAATTCTGGCAATTACACACTTAAAAGAGCTTCTATTATAAGTATTGGTTACTTCTGGGGATTTTGTTTGAAGGACCTCCAGTTGTTGTTGCAGGAAAATTATGTTTAGCAGGTATTCTCTACTGGAAAGCAAAGGCAAAAATTTGCTAACAGAAGGTGAGAATTTTTGATTACTACTTTTTGGCATTTTATTGTAGTTCATACTGTGCCATCATCACTGCCAGTCTCCCCCAGAAGGAGTGATATAAACGATCTCCACACTGTATGCATACACACTCACACTTGCATACATATACAAATACATAGAGGGCTCAAGAAAAATACCTACTAAATAAAGACAGGACTTTGGTTGCTGATGGAATCCACCAGGTACATTTCACCATAGGTGGAAACTCTTCAGGTTTTGCAGGAAACAGACGTAAAGAAATAAATTGCAGTAACCTGTCCACCAGTTCCTTGAATCTCCTTTGTGCAATCCTAAAACAAACATGCTGCAGTCACTCTCATGTGACCATTGTCTACACAAGAGTTTACATTATCAATGTTACTACAAAAAAAACCATGAACACATGAAATCAACGTTCCTAATATACATTTTGAAGAAGCATGCTTTAGAAAAAGTTTCCCTAAAAAGAAAAAAAAAAAAGCAATACAGAATCTTTACTTGTTCTTGGCTTCTAGTAAACAAAAAAAGAAACAGGAAGTATTTAGCTATTTCACTCCACAATATGAATACTGAGAAATTCTGGAATTTTTATTTAGAGTTACTTGGTCCTACTGAATTAAGAGTAGAAAGTACTTCACACATTTGTGACACGTGTACATTTTAAATTCTGTGCTGCATCACTTCCATAATATCACAACACACACATTTAGATAATACTAATGCATCCTTTCCTAAAGAAAAGTTTTTGATAGTTTAGATTTCTAACATATTTTGAGAGTAAAAACCTCCGTGTGCCTATTGCATTCTTAACTAAGATGGTTATAAAAACCAATTCACATAAAATATTACCAAAAGTTTAGGCACATCAGATATATTGTGGGGTGGTGTGAAGAAAATATCATTTATGTAACTGCAGAGAAGAAAATCCTTTATTAACAGATACCCTACGAGATGACAGTATTTTAAATTATGGCCATTCAAACTGTTTTTTACTCCAGATTGAACTTTTTGCACATTCATTATGTGGAAGGCAATCTGCACACCAACTTAAAAGCCTGCTCTTTGGGAAGGTATTCCCATATGATTTTATTAATGATGTGCTATTGAAGTTATTTCAATTAATTAAAAATCTAATGGCCTAACTACATTGTCTCACTACCTCTATTACATTAGGAAGCAGGGACTCACTTTCATTTCTAGTTTTGACACAATACAGTAAAGTTGCAGTATCTTTTGCAAACTATGCAAGATAAACCTTTATTTAAACAAAGACCATAAATATGTTTGCATTAATAACATCACTTAAACATGTATCTAAAAAATTTACATACATATGTTTGCAATGAAGGCTTTTTGCATAAAGGTATTAATTTTTATACATTATATACAGTTTGCATCTATAAATCAGTATCACAATAAAAACAACCTCAATTAAATTAACTTTCACATAATTTATAAAGCAGTCAACATGAATAGAAAGACAGCAACAATTGTAATCCTAAAAATGGAATATCTAATTTTATTTTGTTATGGGTTTTTTTACTTTTTAGACCAGTGCACTAGGAAATGATGGTCAGCTTCTGTTAAGGCTGCTATCTGTCTTAGCAAGTGAGCATAGATGACATAAGTAGAAGTGTTACTAAATTGAGGATTCTGAAAAAGATTAAAAAAATGTGTTAGGTTAACAAACTGTATAAAGGGAAAAACAACATCAGGATTTTTTTTCTTATGTTTGTTGTTTCCAATACAATTAATTCCGGAAAGGAATTTACACAATTGCTGTAAACAGTGGTAAACCATAGGAAAAATATTTTCAACTCCTAGACAAATAAAAAACACATAAATTATATATTGTGAAAGTATGTTTGTTTTTCGTTTTCATTTCAAAAGAAGGTCCACAGGAAATAAAGGCAGTGCTTGAAACATTTTTCTGTATCAGCATTTACTCTATAGCACATAAATAACACGCCTCCGAGTGATGTACTTTCCATCATGGTAATAAAGATTCTCCCAGCTCCTGTCTTCCCTTACATCAACCAAAACTTATTTCCCCTCTTACTTATGAGTTCACACATCCCCACTTTTCAGGAGTGTATCTTCCTTGTAATTCACAGAGATGAAAACTATTGTCTCAAAAAAAAAAAAAAAAAAAATTGCCATCTGATCTTCTCCAAAACCAGATGAAACCTCTCCCAACTACCCTGGCAAAATTTAAAGGGGAAATTTGATATGAAGGTATATTAAGTATAGTAGCAAAGGTAATAAAGGTAATAAATGCAGACAGAAACTAAACAATGTATCCTGTCAGGCAGAAGTGGGGACTGTCTGATGGCTAAAACACAGCACTGGAGAAAGTTACAGCAGCATCAAAAATTGTATATACTGAAACTTTTCTGGAAGGATCAGTTACAGCACACCAGTAAAGCAACTTTGAGAAGAAGGAAGAAATAAGAACAAATAACCTGCTAACACATCTGTTCTTTCAACCCACAAAGCGATAGGAAACAATTACACGCCTATTAGTTCATCATTTTAATCTACACAACCTTTCTCCATCAACTATCTCTTGTCTAGCTCCCATTCCCATCAAGCACACCCTACCCTACACTTCTTCCATTTTATAAAGCATTCTTATGACAGGATATGTGAAGCATTTCAGCTACACAATGTATCTTGTTTGCATAGTATACTGGTTTATAGATTATAAGTGAAGCAGACACATATTTAAATAAAACCATAGTATTTTTTTCTTACCTGTAGAAGTATACAGTATGCTCTAAGATCATCTTTTGTTCGTGGCCTGTGGATGGGTGAAATAATAAGCAGAACTACATGTATGCATCACATATACACATTGAGAGTCATGAAATCATGCACTCTAGAATTTAAATTTGCTTTGACAATACATGCAAAATACCATATTTAAGGATTTTTGTTGCTCTCAGAAACTGAAAAGGGCACTTCATGATTCTGACTACTCTCTGAAGGTGGTAGGTTATTTTAGCATCTGTCTTTGTGGTATAACTCAAGACAGCAAAAAGAAGAGTCACAACTGAAGGTAAGAGGTGTTCTAGAGAGCAAAGTCCTTGCTGATGTATATCTTGGGTGACACTGTGGAAGAGTTTATTTGTCCCATATTTGATATTTCCTGCCAGAATTTTCTATACACAAGTCCTACTGTAGCTTCTATTTCTTGCATTTTTTTTCTGCTTCAATGGCTTTACATTCCCACAAATACACACACGGCAACAGCATAGAAAAGGTAGCACAGAGTGGAGACAGGAATAGCCAAGGGCTGGGTCACAGGTGAGTCTCTTGCTATATCTTTTTATGAATTAAACTACACATTCTTAATTCTATTACTTCTTGCTAAAATGTCATCACCCATCTTCCTGTCTTTCAGCTATCTTTTTCTGCATCCTGCACTGCCCTTTCTATCCCGTTGCCACACACGAAAGATACTGTTAAGTAAACTTTGGATCAAGGTTAAAACATCCTAGTTACTGTTGGTGAGGATGAATGGGAAAAATACCTTTCACCCCAGATAAATTTCTTTATATATCTTAAAGTTAAGATGCCCCAAAGATTTTGGGGGGGGGAATGTATGGCTAGGTCTGGGGTCTGCCTCTTAGAGGTTCAATATCAGCTTAGAACATTAAAGATATACTTGAACAGATTTGCTTGCCAAAAGGAGACAAGTTCTTACAAGTCAAATACATACTACCAGAATATTTTCTTAGTAAAACAATATAGACCAAACATATATCAGCTGTAAGTGTTGGCAGAGGACTGATGCAAACATCTGTTCTAATTACCCCTTCCACTCTTGTAGCAAACCATTAATTATTCCTTTCAGGACTGACTTCTGAACATCTTGAGGCTATGGAAAAATGGGAGAAAAAAAATACATCTGATGCAATTACAAATATTCTACACTTGATACCGTATGAAGAAGAATGTTTGTTTCACTTATGATTCAGGCCAGCTAACAAATCTTTTGTGTTCTTATGATGAGCTCCTAAGACCCTTTCCTCTCAGACTGTTAGCTGAGACCAGAAGTTTGGATAATGAGGGCTTTCAAATTTAAAAATAATTTTAAAACTCTAAACATGATTTCTAAATAACTCTTGCCCTTTGTTTACTATGCACGGTAACAACTTTTTTGCTGTCTTCATCCTCACATTTTCCTCATTTCCACCATGCATTGTCCCACCACTGTCATGTCATATCTTGCAATCTGTGCATTATTAGTAGCAAAAATTTCCTCCTCTTACTAGAGCAGTTTTCATGGTTCTATGGCAATTCCATTGGGATAATTTTAAGTATGTTTTGAGAGATTCTTCAGAAATCATGCATATCTAAGAAAAACTTTTGGTGTAAATTGCTTCTTAAAATATTTCTTTCCTGTAATAACTGTTACAATGTTTTAAAACAGGAATTCTTTTCTTGTACTTACAGTATTTAATAAGGCATCATAGACAACATTCACAAATTTTGCATTGATTCCAGAGTCCTCAATGGTATTAAATGTTGAACTGGTGTCTTTCTGTAAGTTAGAGAATACATGAATCATTTTTTTAATTGAAATGTCTCAAATATTTTAGCTATCTTTGAAAAATAAAAGTTTAATGGCAAATTTTAAAAGAATACACCTAGAACTGGAACACATTTGGAATACTGCATCCAGTTCTGAGCCCCTCAGTTCAAGAAGGGCCTCAGAGGACTGCTTGTAAGATTCCAGTGCAGAGCCAGAAACACAATTAAGGTGGTGGAACATCTCACTTTTGAGGAAAGGCTGAAGGAGTTTGGGCTCTTTAGCTTGAAAAAGAGGATACTAAGGGGTGGCCTCATTCACATTTACAAATATGCAAAGTGTTAGTGTCAGGAAGATGGAGTCAGGCTTTTCTCAGTTATGTCCAAGGACAAGACAAGAGGCAGCAGGTGCAAACTGGAGCATAGGTTCCATGTGAACAGAAGGAAAAACTTTTTCACTGTGAGAGTGACAAAACACTTCAACAGGTTTCCCAGAGAGGTTGTGGAGTCTCCTCCTATGGAAACATTCAAAACTTTCCTGGGTGCATTCTTGTGTGACCTATTGTAGGTAATCTAGCTCTGGCAGAGAGGCTGGACTAGATGATCTTCTGAGGTCCCTTCCACATTCTGTGATCTAAATTGCCTTTGTTAATGCACGAAAGATGAAGCTAAACAATAGTAATTTTACATATCGGCAATATTCAGGAAACTTCATTATCTTGTCATTCTAGTTTAAAGTGTAAGAAGGTTTCTAATGAGAAATTAAATAAAATTTTCATTGTTGCCAACCCATCATCAGACAAGACTAACAAAATAATATGCACCCAATAAATACTAAGTAACTAAAACCCACTGGTTATCATGTCTAGATTCAGGCCTTACTGTCCATATTAAATATAATGAACACATTTTACTTGGTAATAAGCAGGAAATACTGATTTAGCATAAATTAGGAAAGATTTTACATGAATATGGTCTTTCCCAAGGAAAACAGAGTATGCCATCATGACAAACTATACTGCTTGAGCCCATATCATTTTTTTTTTCATGGAAGGGGAGTATTTGCTTCCAGATTTGCTTGGGCCTCCATATTAAGTGCATTAGGTTGTACATTTTAAAACTGTAATTTGTATAAAAAGCATCTACACAGTCATAGTGGAATTTTAAAGCTCCACATAAATTAATGCAATTAGAGATTGTCTCCCAAAAGCAGGTGAGATCATATAACGATCATAGTAGGCTTGAGTAACAAGCTTTTGTAAACACTTTGAAGATACAAAGCACTGTGAGTACTAAATAGTATTATGAATTATCTTCTACCTTAAATGCAGCATTTATCTCCAGGAAAGAATCAAACGTTGTGGAATAAAAATTATGTACAGTTTTCCAATCTCCTGATGACTTAGCCTTTTCCACATCATCCCTAGAAAGAATGCAGTAAAAAATTGGTAATAAGGCTTCAATCTTCCCAACCACTTAAACTTTAGACTGCACTGTAACTCTAAGCTTTCCTCACTAAGAACACTTAGATATCAGACAAGTATAGTATCAGTATCTTCCTAACATCTTCTTTGTCACTTTAAGATCATGGTATTTTAAGAGAACAAAAGCATACTTTTTGTTTGATACACTTGAGCAATGTCTCTCATTCACAATATTAATTCATGGTGTCACAGTTCAGAATGCTAAGACAATTAGCAGAACAGAATTACACTGAAGATACACTGATGTGATAAGATTTCTGAGACTGATTTATTCAGGTATGCAGATTCTGGAACCAGTCAAATTCATTATAATTTGTAGAAAATATTTTTCTCTTAAAATTTTTCACCTCAAACCAAATCTCTGTACGCAACCGTGTACAGTCCTTACAGGGACAACAAAATCTATGGATTTACTCTTAAAGTCTTTTTAAATATTAGACCATAAAGCAAATAGCTGTATATGAACTTTATACATTAAAAAAACCAAACACACACAAAACAACGACAAACCAAACCAACCAACCAAAAAAACCCCTACCAAACAAAAAATACTCCAACCAACCTTTGGAGCAGAATTTTATTTTAAATACCTACAATGTTGATGACAGAAATACCTGTTTGTTCCCCACCTCCAGATAATTTCTTGGTACTAAATACATTTTTTAAAGTTACTGATTGCACATACCAGAAGTGCTAATGACTCCTTATTTGAAAGAAATAAATTCTAGATAATTGTGTAATTAGGTAGCAGTCAATAGATGCAAAAATCTGCATATAAAACAAATTTCAGCTCGTCATATGACCTAAATAACAAGAGTCACCTATTGTCAAATTCTCTTCTATATCTGTTTCCTTTTCCACCAGCTACACACACTGACTCACCAAACCAGCATCAGTTTTCCTTAAGGAATGCACAAAATTTCAAACATGGGAGAAATGAATAAAATATGCTCATACATCTCTTAGAGCAATTATGATTTTTTTTTTTTTTCCATCTGCTTTAACTTGATTCTTCTGGGTTTTCTTCACAAGAATACTTCTCTTTTCCTAAGAATACATCCACACTGAACAAACACCCTGCCAATATATGTTCACGTATTGCTGGCAGAATCCCCTAGTGCAGATGCACCTTATGCTATTAGTTTTTCAATAAAATTATGCCATTTCCTTAAATGACAATGCCAACACCAACACAGTTATGTTCTCCAAAACTGTAAGTAAAGAAAAACTGTTCCCTACTGCTTTGTGCCCTGAGTGAATTGAACAGCACGTGGGAAACAGTCTATATTATTTAAAAACAGTTCAGGTGGTTTCCCTGGAGACCTCTGCAAGTCAATCAAGTATCATGTGCCAGGTATGCTGGAAGAAAACTAATGTAGATATAATTTTGATTAAGGGTCTGTACTGATCTGGAGAATCAGAAGTGGAACTCTATTTCACATAAATTCCACTTCCAGCTAAAGTAGTGTTTTGGGGCAGCAGCACAAATATTGCTTGTACAGAGTTTTTAATTTTAAAACTTTTTGTTTTGTTTTGTCTTGTAGAGAAGTCCAGGAATAGCTTACACTTACAACACTTAAAATTGTGGTCACATAAGCAGCAAGGTTATATGAAAAAAAGAAGTTTTTGGGCTTTTGCTATAAAACGAATATGGAAAATTAACATGCTTGAACATAACACATGAAGGAACACTGTCTGCACTTGTAGCCAGTTACGATCACCACTCCAGGCCCTCAAATATGATGCTATACATTTAAATGTCCCATGTGCAGTGTTTTACACAAGACTGAGAATACAGGATGGGCAGGTCACACAATAACAATCAGTACAAATAAAATATCCAAGATCAAAAGGGATTTCCCACCCTACAATAGGACATACATATTTTCTCTCAAAACTAAACATACACTGAAGGGCAGGAACTGACTTTCTAACTCTGAAGTACAAGCCTTGACATTCCCTGAACAGAGTAACACTTAATCTAGAGAAAGTATTTTCAAAAATTCCACATCAGAAATTATCAATCCTAGCATCACAACAAGACTAATTCCTCATCAGTCCTACTAAACTGTCTTCTCATTTGAGATTAACAAAATCGAAGGTATGAATCAGAACAAAATTAAGAACACCCAAAGAACGAGAGTACACCCTTAGAACAACCAGGGTAACTTACTGAAAATCTTGCACAGTTTTGGTTCGAATGGGAAAGGAAGGTTCAGGAGGAATTGGTGCTTTCACTTCTTGGGGTAATGTATCAATGGAGATGCGCTGCTTTTGTCGTACATCAAGGCAAATGGGTGGTAGGTCTCTCACTTATTAAAAAAACCAAAACCAAACAACAATAAATACAATGCAGCCATACACATATTAGTGAAACACAAATATATGGAAACTAGGGAAACAAAGAAAACTTACACTGGTTGATTTCTGTTTGATTGTTCATGCAAGCACTTTTCTTATCACAGACATGATAGAAATTGCTTAACTGAGGGGAAATAAAACGTCTGAAAGCTTCCTAGAAAAATTTCATAACTGTGCCTTTCTGCACAAAGTGCTTCCTCCTGACAGAGAGAAAACTGTCCAGTCTGTTTCCTGTGTAAGGCCTTCTTAAATAACTGACTCTCTACTATTTAATAAATGAGCTCCTGGATCAAGTAACAAAAACTAAGAAAGAAAACCCATTGAGATTTTCATAAGTGAATTGCTGCTACGCTGCTGGAGAAAAGGGAAAAAGAAGGAAAAAGGCAAAAAGCTGGCAACCTGTGTTCCAACTCATTATCAGGGAAAATAACATAATACTGTTTTTACATAAGATGTTCTGGTATTACAGCAGTAACATATACTAGTATACATATTACAGTATCAGCATTGCACAAGAATATCCAAAATTCATTTATAGTTTAATTTTAGAAACAAATGCTGCAGAATTTTAATTAAATCCTTCTGAACATTAAGCTTTCTAAGCTCAGATGCATAAATAATGTACCTGTTTTGAACACCACATCTACCTGAAGCTCTGAGAAACTCAAACTAAGCAAGTTAAAACACAATTACCAAGAAAGCCTAAAAGTCAAAGGATGTAATTGAATTAGAGTTATCCAGAGTGATTCTTTCATATTTGCCATTTAAAAGACAAACCAAGGAGTCCAAAACTGGTAACCATTAATTAAAAACAGTAGTGTTTGTGTAAATACTGTACATGCAAACTGTAACACTGGTGTTTCCCACATCTAAGAAAAAAAAAAATAAAATCTGAAGCACAAACACACCAAGTCCAACTATTTTATGATGCACAAGGACAAGACTTCAGTTAGGTTTTCTACGCTGTGATGTATCATTTTAGCTAGAGCTGACGAGGCATCATCTACAACCTCCTAAAATTATCTCTCCAACAAATTAAATGGGAAATGCAAGTTTTCTGCCTTGCAGAAAATCACTGCTGAAGCAATAGCATCTTTAAACATTTCTCCTCAATAATTTTGGCTGCCCATTCCAAGAAAAAGTAGTGATGCCTTAATGTGGTCTTTCTATTCTATTCCTTATTTTGTATTAGGTCTGAGAATGCAGTGTTGTGCTTATGTGGCAAGGTTTTGGCAGCAAGGTGGCTGCAGGGGTGGCCCCTTCAAAAGGAGAGATGGGGACTGCCAGCTCCAAAACATACCCACCACTGGTCAAAGCTGAGACCCTCAGTGACACTGGTAGTGCCCCTGTAGAAATACATTTAAGAAAAGGTGCAAGACTCTGCACAGTAAATAGGGGGCTCAGGTGTGAGAGGAAGAGCCAGAGAGATCACCCTGCAGACATCCCTGGTGAGTGGAGAAGAGGGAACCTGTGCAGCCTGTGAAGAAAATAATGATGAAGCCCATAGCAAAGCAGATATTTGCAGTGATGAAGAGCCCATGCCCTAAAGGCCCGTGAGGCTGCTGGCAGGAACTGTGGCCCATGGCAGATACCCATCATGAAGTAGTCTGTTCCTAAAGAACTGTACCCCATGGAAAGCATCCACACTGGAGATGTTCTTGAAGAATTGCAACTCATTGGAAGGACATACACTGGAGAAGTTTGTGTAAGATTGCATCTCATGGGAGACATCCACTGATGGAGCAGGGGAACAGTAGCAGGGGAACAGGAGAGAGAAATAGCAGGGGTCAAGTTTTAAGAGAAGAGTGCAAGCTCAGGCCTCTGTGCTCCTTGGGTGAAAGGAGGTAGAAGAGTGGGGAACAAAGGAGACAAGTTGAGCCTAGGAAGAAAGAGTTGCAGAGGGAAAGCGTTCTGAGTTTTGTTTTTGTTTTGTTCAACTAGCCATAAATTAATATCCTCACATCAAGTCCGTTTAGCCTCTGCTGGTAATTGAAAAATGGACTCTGTCTTTACCTCAATCTATGATCTTTTTCATCCTATTTTTTCCCTATGTTCCACTGAAGAGAAGGAGTGATAGAGTAGTTTGGCGGGTATCTTGCAGCAGGTAAAGGTAAAGCCACCAAAAGTAATAATAAAAAAAAAAATTCAAAGCAGTATACACAAACATCCATTTTACTGGCAACATCTTTTCAAACTCTCTTAAATTAGACTAAAAATGCTTTTTACTACGCACTTTCAAAAGCATTTATATAAATTACAATGTATGTTTGGGATAAAATACACTATATAAAGTAAGTGTCCTGAAAAGTTAAACATATTAAATCTAAATCCTTGATGAATTGTCTAAGAGTCCTCTAAATCTTTTCAGAGAACTGTCTCTTTAAAAAAAAACAAAACAAAACTAACCATCAAAGTAGTGTCACTACTCTCCTGTCCACTCCATTCATCACAGCAGGGAAATCAATGCTAATGAAATCTCCAGAACCCAGGGGCAGATTTTTTCAGTCATGGTAATGACAGAGATATTGTCATTGTGACTTAACTCAGCCACCATCTATCTAGCAACAATAGATCAGCTTCCCTCAATCTCCTGAGTATGGCATTGATTACAGATATCAAATCTCACCACTCTGGTAACTGGAATTTAAAGCCTCTTAAAGAGAAGAGCAGAAATTTAAAAACCAAAGTGGACACATAGATACTAAATTAATCCAAGCCAAGGTGTCAAAAAATCTCTCCATGCAAGTGCTCTGCTATTGCATGTCATTTGCTGAAAACAAGATGGAGGAACTCAAAAGAAACTAAGATTGTCTTATTATTATACTCTGAGAAAAACAAGTCATGTTCATTTAGCTCTTATTCTGTCTTCTCAATTTTAAACATTGAATTATAGCCACCTGAATACACTGAAAAGAGGAAAATATTCTCTCCATATCTGTAGATGAGACAGCTCTTGACAGAAGCTGTTTCTCATTTCAGTAAGTTGAGGCTGCAGGTGCTAAGCTGGTAACTTGTACCCTGTCAGTGATGTAGTTTATTTTGGAATACATTCAGTTTCAATTAAACATACAAAAAATAGTTTTAATAGTGTGTTTAATAAATACTATCAAACACAATATGTTTTGCCATAATTTGGGATGATTTATAAATAGATTTGCTTGTCTGACATTCAGAAATATCAATTAAGATCTGCCACTTGAGTTCCATTGAGAATTGTATTAAGCAGATAAGCAGCAACAACACAATAGTACAAGACAAGAAAAAACAATCATTTCTGGCTGTTTGCCCAGATACAACAAATAAAAAGACTCAGCAATGTATGACTGCATAGGGCACGATGAAAACCTTTGAGGAGGAAAACCTCATTGATATAATGCAGAATTCACTAGTACAAGGACATTCAGGATGAATCTCCTTAGAACAGCAGTTGTTTTCATGGTGACCAATACAGCTACTGGCAGTTGAAAATTTTCAAAGTAAAGCAAACAAATCTTACTTTTATTTGTACCATTATGAAAGAACTAGAACCATCTAGTTAATATATAAATTTCATAACAGATTGCTGTTGCATTAGAATGCTTGTTATATAAACAATCTCTGTTGCAGCTACTCAACAAATACCACCCTACATTTCATGCTGTATTTATCAGCATTATTTTATCCATGCTTCTGTTTTCCAATTAAATTAACATCCTTTGAACTCAAGCCTTAAGTATTACCAGTACATACACCTATATATACACACACATTTTTCAGAGAGATAACATATGTATAAACTGAAAAAACTCACCAACTAAGAACCATTCTTGGAGTCACAGAATCATAGAATCAGTCAGGGTTGGAAGGGACCACAAAGATCATCTAGTTTCACCCCCCTCTGCCATGGGGAAGGACACCCCACCCTAGATCATGCTGGCCAGAGCCTCATCCAGCCTAGCCTTAAACACCTCCAGGGATGTGGCTCCAACCACCCCCCTAGGCAACCCATTCCAGGCTCTCACCACTCATGCTGAAGAACTTCCTCCTCACATCCAATCTGAATCTCCCCACCTCCAGCTCTGCTCCATTCCCCCAGTCCTGTTACTACCTGATAGCCTAAAAAGTCCCTCCCCAGCTTTTTTGTAGGCCCCCTTCAAATACTGGAAAGCCACAATACGATCACCTCAGAGCCTCCTCTTCTCCAGACTGAACAGCCAGACTGAATTCTAGAATAGCAGCATTTTTAACTGAGAATTTAATAAGTATTTTTAACTGATAATTTTTTAAAAAATATTATTTTCTCCATAGAATACACATACTTCTTTAAAAATGTTTGTGTGCAGCGTGGACTATTAGTAAACTGGGTCCAAAGAAGGGCCATAAAGCTGATCAGAGGACTAGAGCACCTCTCCTGTGCAGACAGGCAGAGAGAATTGTAGTTGTTCAGTCTGACGATAGAAAAAGCTTGAGACAGGTCTTATTGCAGCCTTCTAGTTTTTGGCTACAGGATAGGTGAAAAGGGAGTTTTGACAAAGGCGTGTAGTGATAGGATATGGGGCAATGGCTTCAAATTGGAAGAAATTAGATTTACAGCAGACATTAGGAAGAAATTCTTAATCTTGAGGGTGGTGAGGCACTGGAACAGGTTGCCTGGAGAAGCTGTAAAGGCTCCAACCCTGGAAGTGTTCAAAGATAGTTTGGATGGGGCTTTAAGAAACCTGGTCTAGAAGGAGGTGTCCCTCCCTGCCCAAGGCAGGAGGATTTGAACTAGATGATCTTTTAAGGTCTCCCAATCCAAACCATTCTATGATTCTATGACTATAACAAATATTGCCATGCATTAGTATGTTGAAAATTAACAACTGAGTACTTAAGGAGGCACAATTACAGCTGGAACAGTATGATGTGTAGCAACAATCAGAGGTACTTCCAGAGAGAGGCATCTAAAATTCAACATTTGTGTCAGGTGAAAAAAAAAAAAAAAAAAAAAGAAATTAACAAAATGAAAATGAATTGGTACTGCATTTTTCACACTGTTTGGCCCAATGTTAGATTTAATGTTTCTTTGTTCTAACTTCCATTAAGCAGGCTTTTATACCATAACAGAAGATTATAAGACCATGTGGTGGGTTGGGAAGTTTCCCCCTGGCTCCCTGGAGCGGCTGAGAGAGCTTGGAAGATAAAGCTGTACTTACAGCAAAGCTAAATTTACAAGCATACAAACAAAATATATTTAGATGTATTTACAATTACATACCATTTAGAAATAATACAGAAATCCAATCTCCCCGTTCTGGACAGTGAAAGGCCCAGAAGGGAACAAACATCACCCTCTCTCTCTCTCCCCCTCAGGCAGAAAACAACAAGCAAATCTCACGTTATCTGGTCAGTCAAGATTAGTGGAAGAGAGAGAGAAGCAAAGAGATCCAGTGCCCAAAAGCAAAGAAGAAAGAATTGCTTATATATTGGCTTTTTATATCTCTTGGCAAACCAGTGAATGATACAGACTTGATCATTATTACTCTTTTACAACAAATGATCTAATTTCTCTTATTAGAATATTCCAATAAGCTTTAGACCACTACAGACTGCATTAAGCAACTATTCAAACAGAAGGTGGATAGGAAACAACTAAGGCTTAAATGATGAAAGCCAGTATCCTGGAGTCTATGAATCAACTACATGCATGTTTAGAAGGCTAGCAGATGAGTTAATATTGACAAGAGGTCATACTTAGCTTCTGAGGAAAATAATGGTATCTCAGAAAGGCAAAATGTTTTATTTCTCTGAAGACATTTGGATTCCAGTAATATTGCAGTTTTTAACCTGCAATTCATATACAATGACTTTTCTTCAAAAACAGATAGGTGAGAGCAATGGCCACCCAAAGGTTGTTCTTCTAGCTCTGTTATTTCCATCGCAGACTACTTTGTAAGCATCAGCAGAGCTCTGATCTGCTTTGCAGCATCTTCTTTTTGTCCCAAGTACTGCTCTCAAGAACACCACTTCTACCTTAACTCCAGCAAGTTACAAAGCAGTGGAAGAATTCTTCCCTGGCCATGTGCAGCCACCTTGATTTCCTTCGTGCTGCACAAAGGGACTTGAGCGAAGTACAAAACCCTGTCCAGCTGTCATTTACATACGATTGCCTTTTGTGTTTCAGTGATTGTGGGGTTTTTTTGTTTGTTTCTTCATTTTTTAAAGGCAAAGTAACCATATTTCCTTGCTTTAAAGAGAAAGTGTCTTGCACTGACTTTTAGACAGCAAGGAGATGTAGACTATTTTGGTAACGATCCAATGCAGCAAGGTATAAGCCACCTTCTTCTGCACAGCTTTGAAACTGACTATACCTGCACATAATTTTGTTGCAAACACACTATTGAAATCTCTTTACTAATGCAGTGTCTTTCTTTCAAGCCTTGAATTCATAGAATGCTTAGAAATACTTAAATAATCACAAAATAATAAGGCTGTGAGGGATATGGTCAGAGGCAAGATCAATATATACACCCGACAAACTCTTGTACAATCTGTATTCATAAGTCCTAAATTGCTGAAATTCCATATCCTGCCCCAAAAATCTAGTATAAATGTCAGGTCTAATCAGAATGTCATCTCATCAGAGTCCAGCCTAGCCTACTATACTGATTCCTATCATTACCTCATCATACCACACAAATCTTCCTTCTCACCTTTAAAGTTTTTCAGAACTTAACAATCTTTGCCTGTAAACAGTATTTGGTATCCTTACCGGCCTTCATCTTCACTGAAAAATAGCAATTATCTTCCTTAAAAGCCCTCTGTCTGCATCACTCCTGCCATCCTTCAGATAACCATAGAAAAATCTTCACCAAGTTCTGACACATTTTCTTGGGAAATTGCAATCTGATCGCATTTATGCAAACAATATTTGCAAACAGACTACTGAACCTGTAACTTCTGTTAAAGCTTCAGATGATTATTTCATCCTTCATGTCTATTTGGTTTTTGGGTTTGTGTTGTTTTTTTGGGTTTTTTTGTGTTTTTTTTTTTGCAAATCCAGCCTGTCACTATGACATAACCTCTACAGAGGATGGACTATCATGCATAGCACTGCCTGTACAATGTACAGCATAGCATAACTGAATAAAATCTAGACTTCTAGATTTTCTGGCACTACCAGAGTACAAATACTGGCCGAACACTAAGCACCTTAAATTGGTAACTAAGTAACACGGGACTTTTATTGTCTTACCATTTTTTATGTTGGGTATAACAAGTTGTGTGGGTGAATTTCTGTTTCCGATGCCTTCTTTCTTTTGGTTGATACTTGTGATGAAACTGCTGAAAGTGGAAAACTGATTTTTGGCTCTTCTCTCCAACTCCTGTAATTAAGATGACAGCATGCTATAAAGGGCTAATACATTACTGCAAGAGTAGTCTTACCAAATTAAGTATTACACAAAATACTTACATAACTTTTATCTTGAAACTACAGTAGTAATACCTAAATCAGACACAAATAATCATTCTGCAAGTCAATTACAAATTGAATCAGGACAGAAAGCATAACACTCCTTTCCATTACATTCAGAACCACAAGTATTAATTTGCAGAGAATAAAGTTATCTTTGGATTACTATGAGGAAAACACAGTATGATTAGAATGCTTTCAACATTCCTAACTACTTTTATATTTCTCACTACATCTACCTCAGTTTAAACAGATAACAGTGTCACATCCTCTTTTTCAAATAACTCTGATATACTAAACTAGTTTAGACAAATTTCCCAAGACTTGAAATGCAGAGCCAAAAATTATGCCTGAGCTAACCTGCTAACAAAATTTAAACCATGGCTACCTGAATAAAAATGTCTCATGATTCAAAATTGTCAGCGTCAGCTGCCACTGAAGGAGGGCCAGCTAACAACATTTGTTAACACAATGTTCAAGAACACCTGCTTGACTACCTGTGTGTGCTGCTACCAAGCATTTGCATTAAAATGTTTCAACAGCAAACAGAATTAAATCACGCAACAAGTTTGCACAGAACTGGACCAGTTGGTCTGACATGGAGTGCATAAGTGGGTTAAGGGCCCAAGACAACAGAAGCTGCATGATGGAGATGTTAATTTCAATCTCGGATCCAAGTTAGTGGATATCAGGTGAAGATGGATCTACTCAGAAAAATTTACAAACTGTCCCTGCACATGATGATTTTCTGCCTCATATTAGCCTAAAGATTCATTTACTTAGAATGTTATCTGTACTCTCAGAAATACAAACAAAAAACCCAAACCAAACCCACAAAACAACCACAGTTTCATGCATATCAAAACTGTCATTCCCCAAAGAGCAATAAAAGTTCTAGATTAATTAACAATATCCTGTCTTATTTTTTTTTTAAACCCATACATTTCCCTTTCCCCTTAAGAGCTGTAAATTTGGAGTAAGACATACTTGCAGAGTTCTGAGGAAAGCACTTCACTTCCACCACAACATCCTGAAATACCACCAGGAGGGTAATAACAGAGCCCATAAACCTGCCATGCCACAGTGTGTGTAACCTGGTATGCTGCCAGGAATTTTAAATAACTGTGACACAAAAGCTGTTTTTCGATGGCTTATAACGCAGCAAATTATAAATTTGAACAATCAGCAGGATCTCCAGCTTTAAAAATACCAAGTTTCAATTCCTAGTTCCAAATTCTTTGTATGCAACAAACATGCAAACATAAAATGTAATTACCACTGTAATTTTCACATTAACTTCTTTTATTCTATAGCCTTTGAAATATCATTAAGATATTTCTTAAAAGTCACCTGGTGCATGACTGGAGATAAACAGACTCTGGACAAATATGCCAAGACATGACTTACTGGAAAAGGACTATTAAACAAATGCAGAGCTGCTGTGTCACAAAATGTATGCTCTAGGTAGAAATTCTCTGGAGCTTGGACTTAGTCTAGCTATGATTAAGAGGGAATATATACCATAGATAATTAGGAACAGTAGGTTTTATGAAGGAGACTATCATGACAGCCTTTTTGACTGACTCAGCTTTCTAGGTTTTACTCCAGCCACACCACTGAAATAGTATAGTTATTTAAAAATGTTCTTAATGCCACCTCCCTCAGCAGTTATCAGAAAGAACAAAAGTTGTACATGATAGCTAACTCTATCATCCTGCTCCAACTGCACTTCCAACAACATTAAACAAACATGCAGGCAAAGGCTTTGCTGGAAAGCCCTGAAGGAACACAGGGAAACGACATGCTTATTAATGAGGATCTCTGACATCCTGGGAGAGTAATCTAGGACAAGGGTACAGCACCATGTCATACTTCCAAGATTTTGTACAAGGTTAGTGAGCCTCTAGAGCCTAAAACTCCACACACATACTGCCATCAAAAAACCAAACCCACACATAAAGAATGAGTATATTTACAGGGAGTAAATGGATCAAAGTAACCTTTAATCTTCTTTTTTTAAAGAAAATATTATTAAGTCAGAACTCTGCTGGCTTATTAGCAAAAATTTTCCAAAGCGTCAAGCTCTCTATAAGACTGGTGACATATTAGCATCACACTTTACAAATCTATGATTTTCAGTATTGAAGTTAAATTAGATGGAGGCAATAAGTCAAACTGCAAAGAGTATACCCAGAGTGCTTTTTGGAAGAGGCAAAAAGACCGTTTCACTCAAGACCCATACCTACACAGCAAGCAAGGGTCAGTGAGGAGTAAATGGTTTTTCTCCTTGCGCAAGTAGGCCTGGAGGACATCCATCACCTGAAGGCAGCTGTCAATGCAACAGCCTACACAAGAAGTAGGATTTTCCTTTCCATTCATATCTTGAAATCTGACCATAGAACTGGATTTGCTTTACAGAAGACTACTTATTCCTGCTTACTAGGAAAAAGTTATTTAGCTTCCCACACTCTTGTTTTCAGAATCTGCATAGTGACTGTCAAATCATCATCCCTTATATATTAGTTCGTCACCATTTAGCCCGTAAGGAAAGCCTGAACTCCTTGCAGGACCATATTAATGGAGTAGCTTAATTTTCACAACTTTCCTTAGTAAAAAAAGATCAAAGAAAAAATAACCATTCTTTCACATTCCCGTTTGGATAGAAAAGGTCATGATGTAAGAGACAATAGTCACAGGATCACTTTATTCCAACTTACAGCCATCTTAAACACATGATGAGACATCTTTCATGCATGTGCTCTTAGGTGAGAAAGGATACCATGTTTATCCATTGAGTTGCTTAAAATTCTTAACATTTCCACAGCTGTTGTGGAAAACAGAAACTTTTAAAAGGATGTCACACCTTTATGTTGCCTTTGATGAAGCTCCAGTCACACCACACTAGTTACACAAATTTATGGTCAATCTTCAACACAATGAAAAAGTCAATTACACAAAATATAGGCAGATGCTCTGAGACAAGGATATCTGAGGCTCACTCCCTATAGAACACATATATACTATAGTATCTGTATCACTGTGATCATATGATAACTATATATTTAGAAATAACAGGCAGAGAGAATATGAAAATTAAGGTCATCTGGAGTATCACTGTATGTATGGGCATGTATTTTAAAGGTAATTTTAGTAGGAAAATCCCTGAGAATAAGCAACAATAGTACGAATCTCACTACACACTCTGAAGTACTGGAATTATTGGTAGGTTGGTCATAACTAGGGCTTAGCAGATCAACAGTCCAACACCTTCTACAGAAACTCATACAGGTCTTGCAAAAGCATAACCTGCATTCCCCATTTGGTACATTTGGATCAAAAACCTGCAGTCTGCTATAACCAGTGAAATCCTGGGCTTTGAAAATGCTTATTACATCTGTCTACAAAACTCTCTCTCTGCAGCAAACTACTAAAACCCATATGCAACTCTTTGTAAATTCAAGCAAGCACATGCAGCCAATTTGATCTCCTCTGTAGCAGGTCAACTTAAGACAACTTACACCTGTGGGCAACAGCTCAGAGGTACATGAAGGATGTGCAGCTACAAACTGTCCTGATTCTTTAAGGCAACTGGAGTTTGACATGGCTGCCCAATTGGACACATTTTTTCATTAGCTGAGCCTTACACAAGTCAGACCAATGGTATCTTTATTCTAAAGGGCTGGCATTTGCAATTCAAAGTCTGAAGCAGAGAATTTCAAAGGTAAAAATAACTCCTGGGCACTTGTCCATTACAGACTTCTCCCACCAAGTATGTATTTGAGTCACAAGAACAAACACATTCTTCCACATTCAGACAGATTTGCAATGCTGAAAGTCTTTCAGAAGACTGGAACATTGTAAGCAAAACACAAAATTGGCAGAACTGCTCAAAGGAGTTTGCAGTTTGCCTGTAATTACTTCGCTTAACATTGTAATTATTTAATGACAGTTATAAACATTAGATGCTAGATCTTGTAAACACAAATTATGTAAATTTGTAATTTCTAGCAAGACAGATACTTATCAGAACTGTTGAATTAAAATCTAGTAACTGTATTACAGGGCTGGTAACATTTTTGCTCTGCTGTCGGACTGAAGTAACTTCCAGCAAGCTTGAACAGTGGAGCTATGTAAGATACTCAACTCGCGCCAGGAAAATGTTATGTTCTGTAATGTCATATGGTCAGCAAAAATAAAATCGTCACTACAGTGGAATCAAAAAACTAAAACGAGGTTCCTGAAATTGTTATTCCGTAAAATAACGTTCTCACCGTGTCTTTACGCGTGTTAACTCATTCATCAATTACTAAAACGTTTGTGACATCTTCCTTCAATACAAAGTGAAAACCAGAGAAGACCTTTCAAGAAAAACTTCAAAACACAGCAGCACCCTCCCGCTAGCTTCCTTAAGTGTATTGAGAGCTGAAACCCTCCACCCCCGAAAAGCCCTAACGAACATTCAGTGCCGCAAACCCTCAGTCATGACTAACCCAAAAGAGCAGACCGTTGTAAAATGTTAAAGAACTATAAGTAGGTGGAGAATTTATAGCTTCATTATGTCACTGCTTACAGATACACTTGTTATTTTTAAGAAACTTGAATGAAAGCCTCTCAGCGGAAAGGAATATGAAGGAAAATTAACATGATGTTTCCCCATGGCCACGGATAAAGCGGCAGACAGAGCGAACGGCAGCGGAGACCGCAAGGACGGTCTCGTTCGCCGGGGCTGGGACCAGGCGGGCAATAGCCAGGGCACTGACGGGTCGCTCGGCACCGCCGGCAGTCGCAGGAGACCTACCCCGGCTGCCGCGGTGGGTCCTGTCGGGATGGGCGGCAGTGTCTCTCGCTCCTTTTCTTTCTCTCCTTCTTCCTCCTCTTCCTCTTCATCCTCGCCGCCCTCCTGGGCTGACGGGGCCGCCGCGCTGTCCTCATTCAGCTCCGCTCCCGCCGCCAGCCCCTCGCCGGGGCCGGCGGGTAGGTCGGCGGCAGCAGTGGCCGCTGGCGGGCTCTGCAGCGACATGGCCCGGCTGCCGCCTAGCCGTCCCGCTCCTCTCTGCTCACGTCAGCCCCTCGGCTCCCACTGGCACCCGAGCCCCCGCACGCTCTTCGTTTTCCTCTCCTCCCTGCCGCCGCCCCCGAGCCCCTCTGAGAAACCCCCCGCGGGCACTCCCAGCACCGCCGGTTCTGCTTCTCGCGGGGCGGCCGCGACAATGCAGCAACCGGCCTGCTCCCGAGCGCTCAGACACCCCCGCACGGCGGGGCGGAGCGCAGGCCGCCCCCGCCGCGGCCCCGGGGAGGAGGGGGCGAGCAGGACGCAGCGGAGCAGATGTGGCCGGAGCCGGCGGACCTGCTGCCCCTGTGCCACTGCGCCCCCTACAGGTCGCGGGCAGGAAGCAGGTCCGTTGCCGCCATGTTGTTTATAGGCGGCCTGTGGAAACGCTCTCGGCGACCGGGGGCGCCGCGCGGGGGCAGCGGAGGACACGGCTACGGAAACCGTGGCGTAGAAAAAGCGGCGGTGCCGGTCAGGCGTGCGGCTATCCGGGCTGTCCGCCACGCTCTGCGCAGCCGCCGTGGCAAAGGGCCAAGCTGGCGGGGCGCTTTTGTCCCCGCGGGGTTTTGCTCGCCAAGGCACAGGTGAGGAACACCGCCAGGCCCCAGGGGTGGCGGGGACGCCCTGCAGTAACCCATCCCTTGCACCCCCGCGAAGATCCGCCAGCCGCGATCTCCCGCCTCGCAGCGAAGTCGTACCCACCGCGACCGGGGAGTGGCCGCGCTGGGACGTGGCTGCGAGTGAACAAACGAATAATAAATAAAAACCTGCAGGGACCCGCGCCTCCTTCACACTGGGCCAGTGTTGTGTGCTGCACCGCTGCCAGGGACTGCGCTGTCGCACCGCCCTGTCACCTCAGTGTACCTTGGTCACGGCTTCGAGTCACATTCTAACAGGGATAAGACAAAAATAAAGTGTAAAAGCTTAGTCTTGTCTCTGCCTTCCTGGCAGTGCCTGAGCGGTGCCAGGTGCTGTGCGGATGGCACAGGTCTCAGCCATTTGGGCAGTCTGGGGCAGCCTGAGGTAACGCCGGCTGTCAGAGCCGCTGTGCGGTAGCCCAGGCTCGTTGAAGCTTTCTTGTGATAATATAAACCAAAATCTTCAGTTGCGCTGTGTAGACTGGTTGCAGTTGCAATACAACATCTAGAGTAAACACAATGCGGCATGTGTCTGTGGGATGCTGACCATCACTTGGCTCGGTACGCAAAGGTATGCAGCCCTTCAAACCGCTAGCTGCTAGACAAACAAGTTTCTTTCGGATCACTCTAATTTTGTGTCCGGAGAAGAGGTCCTCTCCCAGGTTCAGGATCAAAGCAGTGTGAATAGCATCACAGATCACTGGAAACAAACCTTCATAACTGTTTTTCAGCTGGAGGTAAAGCCACGTGATGGTTTTTCTCAGCACTGGCATTACACAAGGAGCTCCTGCAGGCTGGGGCTGTGGTAAAGATCTCTGTCAGCGGCATAAAAGCAAGGGCATAATAGGTACTGCAGCGTCAATCTAACACAAACATTGAAAAATGCCTTCTCTTTTTGAAGGAACTGGCAGACCTGGAGTTTACCACATTTCATGAAGAAACCGCTTTGTCTCCTTAGGAAGTTAAATATGAGAGCCGGTTTTCAAAACGTCTGTACCTCACTGTGCTTGCTTCCCAGTTGCTCTCAGTAGTTTGCATGAATAAGTGGCCTGCTGCACTTAAACAAAGCCCCCCAAACACACACTCATCTTTTTCCTTTGTGTGTCAAGAAATAGCATAATGATAGTAATTTCAACAACTTCAGTACAAGCAGCTGTACACCCAGTGGCAGTCCCCAACTGGAAGTAATTGACACAGCTTGTGCCAACTTGAAACATGGAAGGATCTGCTCCCTTGTGCTTGCAGAAAGAGGTGAAGCCAAGGAAAGTAGAATTGTAGGAAGGCAAGTATACAAATTAATGCCTCTCCCCCTCCCCAAAAATTTCCATTGAGCTGTAAGGTCTGATCTTTGATAGCTTCGAAAACATTG
>VWZI01016946.1:269038-347986 GCA_013396835.1 Psilopogon haemacephalus | reverse complement strand
TTTTGAGAGCAAAAGGACCACATAATGAGGGACAAGCAAACACATTTTCCTATTTCTAACAAAGGTACCCTGCAACTGGTGCCTACAGTCTTTAACTAGAAGTATTTCTGTGTAATTCATAGGCAGCCAAAGATGTAGCCACAGCTGGGAAAAGCATGTCTAAATTGGCTTTCAACTTTCTACCAGGGATTGATGCTAACTGGATGTAGCAGTATTGCAGGTCATGAGGCAATGCATGTGAATCCTGAAATCATTTGTTGGCAAAGTGATAAACCAGGGTAGTGGAACAGTGAGAAAACAGGATAAAGACTGTCTTCTAATAAGACAAGATTTCTGGTATATGTGACATGCAAAATTTTGCAAAACTGATGAGAGAGAGGTTTGTAACTGCCATTTTAGAAGATTTCACAGACTCATAGGATCACAGCATCACAGAATGGTAGGGGTTGGAAGGGACCCTTGGAGATTGCCTAGTACAAAGCCCCTGCTAACGTCTAGATCAGGTTGCACAGGAAGGCATCCAGGTGGGTTTTGAAAGTCTCCAGAGAAGATTACACAACCTCTGTGGGCAGCCTGTTTCACTGTTCGGTCAGCTTCGAAGAAGTTTTTCTTTTAAGTCCAAGTGAAACCTCCTGTGTTTTAGTTTGTATCCATTGTCCCTTGTTCCATCACTGGTCACCACTGAAAAGAGCCCATCCCCAACCCCTTGACTCTCTTTAGATATTTATATGCATTTATAAAATCCCCACTCAGTCTTCTCCATGCTAAAAAGTGCCAGATCTCTCAGCCTTTCCTTGTAAGAGAGATGGTCGTGTCCTCTTAATCGTCTTTGTGACCTTCTACTGGAATCTGTCCAGTAGTTAGTTTCCTGTCTCTCTTGACCTGGGAAGCCCAGAAGTAGATACAATACTCCAGGTGTGGCCTCACAGGGCAAAGTAGAGGGGGAGAAGAACTTCCCTCCACCTGCTGGTCACACTCTTCTTAATGCACTCTGGGATGCCATTTGCCTTCTTGGCCACCATGGCACACTGGTCCACCAGTACTCCCAGGTCCATCTCCACAGAGCTGCTTTCCAGCAGGTCAACTCCAGCCAATACTGATGCAAGTGCAGGACTCTACACTTGCCCTTGTTGAGATTCACGAGGCCCAGTTCTTCAGCCTGTCCAGTTCTTGCTGAATTGCAGCACACCCTTCTGGTGTGTCAGCCACTCCTCTCAGTATTTTGTCATCGGCAAATTTGCTGCGAGTACACTGTTCCTTCTTCCAGGTTGTGGATGATTATGATGAATAAGGCTGGACCCAGTACTGAGCCCTGGGGCACACTACTAGCCACAGGCCTCCAACTAGACCCTGCACCATTGATCACAACCTTCTGTGCTTTGTCATTCAGACAGTTCTTAATCCACTTCACCGTTCACTCATCTAGCCATAGTTTATCTATGAGGATGTTATGGGAGACAACATTGAAAGCCATGCTGAAGTTGAGGTAGGCAACATCCACTGCACACTCCTCGTCTACCCAGCTGATCACATCATTATAAAAGCTATCAGATTGGTTAAGCATGACTGTCACTTCAGGAATTCATGATGACTATTCCTAATAATCTTATCTTCCTCCACATGCTTAGAGATGACCTCCAGAATGAGCTTTCCATCAGCTTCCCAGGGATGGAGGTGAGGCTGAGTGGCTTGTAGTTTCCTGTGTCTTCATTCTTTTTGAAGATTGGAGTGATAAATTTGTTGGCCAGATGGCCTAAGAGCCCTGATACTTGAACACACTCAATGCCTTTATTTTGAAAGTATTTGCAGGCTTTTTGTTATCTTTCATAATATTTCAATTTCTTCCTTTGAGACTGATAACGTCTCAAATTGCTTTCCTCTATGGCTGCTTTTCCACTCACAGCTCTTATTATTTACCCTTCTAAGGACCCTTTCCTTGATCTCTTTAATCTTTTCAGAACTGCCTAAAAATATTAAATCACGTAGCACCAGCTACTTCAATGTATTTTTTGGTGCCTGGGGGGAAAGGTAAAAGTCAGTCAAAAACTGCTGCTCATGCCAAGTACATGTGGTGTGGGCCTACACATCCACGCTGGTTCCTGGATCAGCTTAGCTTGCACTGGACCCCACGCTGATGTGCCACACTACTGGCTCAGATAAGCATATGTACACTGCAGTAACACCTCTGAATGACTATGGGGTGGGAACACACAGGAAATGATCCTGAACATATTACCTGTACTTATGGGAGAGTAATCTTGCCTTACTATTGAGCATTTCAGCTAGAAGACAACCTTCTTGACATCCTATTTTAAAATTGTTCAAAAATATTTTTTTCTATCCAAGAGTTCGAGTTACAAGGAAGGGAAAAAAGTCAGTGGCACATCTCTGTGCAATGACGTGGCCAGGCACAGACTGCCACTAGGAATGACAACTGGAAACAAACCAAATGCTACCATTTGTTCACAAGTGATTAGCAAATGCTTACAAGCAATAGATACACTTGCAGAGACTGGCATTTGGGAGTGATGCACAACTGAAAAAAAATTAAAAAGAGCTACATTCCCTGGTTAGTATTTTCATGACAAATAATTGAGTATACCTCACATGTTTTTCTGTAATCAGAAGTCAAAATGCAGCCATAGCTAGAATCAGCCCAGATTTAATTCAGTAATATTATATGTATTTTGGGCCCATGATGGGTTTTCCACTGGCCCTCCAATGCATTGCTTGTGTTTGAAATCAAAGAGTATCAAAGATTCTGCTGCAAATTAACATTGCAAGAACTGAAGTAGCCTATGTCCTTTAGAATCACAGAGTCACAGAACATAAAGAGGATTTTTTTCACTGTGAGGGCAAGAGAACACAGGAACAGGCTGCCCATGGGAGTTGTAAAGTCTCCCTCTCTGGAGATATTCAAAACCCTCCCAGATGTGTTCCTGTGTGATCTGATACAGGTGATCTTGCTCTGCAGGGGGGTTAGACTAGATGATCTTTCAAGGTCAATTCCAGCCCCTGACATTCTGTAATTTAGGTTGGAAAAGACCCTCAGGATCACCAAGTCCAACCCTACTCTACAGGGTTCACCCTAAACCATATCCCCAAGCACCACATCCAGATGACTTTTAAACACATCCAGAGTTGATGACTCAAAAGAAAAGGTAGGCTGAATTTCCTGTTCAGTTGGTGATACACTATTGTCACACAGATATGCTCTGTGTCTCTTTTTTATTGGGTAGTACTGTTTCTTTCTCTTCACACTGATTGGAGACCTCTTACACTCCTCAATACAGAATATTTGGAGCATCTACCTAACAGATGTGTGCTTTGTGAGATGGACCCTGAGTGGGCACAAGGTGAAGTACAGGATGGTTGAAACATTGAAAGGGGAAGTGAAAGCTGAAGACAACACATTTCCTCTCTATGGGAGTAGGAGAGAGATAAGTGGTTGGGAGTTTTCCAACACAACAGGTTTTCAGCAAAACACTTCAGATTTAACAGAAATGCCTGATTCATTCAATGGAAATGTTTTACCAAGAAGCATCTTTTCAAGTGACCTTTTAGCAGAAAGCAGGCAAGATGCCACTGAAATCTACCTGTTACTCTGCTGACTCGGTTGGAGAGCTTGCTGCACTTCTCATATGAATCATCTAAATCAAAGATTGCATGACTTCTGGGCTCCCTGGTCAACTAAATCCCAAGTTGCTCTACCCTCCTGTGCCACCTGCCCACATCACCCATTAGAGAAGATGGAAGGTCATGTTTGCGCACAGGTCTTGACTGTTCAGAGGGATGAACAGCTTGTAAGGGTTGACCCCAGTCTCGTCTGACCTTCCCTACCATCTGTTTCCCTTGAAGTTGGACTAAGGTGTAAATTTTGGGAATTTGTCTTAAAGAATCCATTTGCTTGTGAATGGATTTGCCATAGTTGACCTAGTCCAATTATGTTTGCTGTTCTTGATGAATTAGGCTCTTACAAGACAAAACTGTAGCATGGCCTTCTCCAAGGTATATCAAGGAACAAACTAAAGACTAGGAGATAACCTTCTTTGTGGTCTGGAAATTACTTTAAAATGAGATAGAGGCAGATATTAGAATTTTATTATATTCAAAATGGAAACAAGAAACAAGTATGCAATGCTAAATAAAGTTCAAATGAGGCAGCAGGATATAATGTTTCAGAAAGTTCCAAATTGCCACATACTCTTAGTTAAGATTTCTATTGAGCATGGCTATGCAAAACTTTGCTTACTGATGGGTTAACAAGCTAACCTCATTTCTTTGAAAAGAGAACATTCTTGAACTGAAGTGGCAGCGAGAGATAACACTTAAATAATTTCAATGTGCTCATCCTCTCTGTTTAAGAGGCTGTAGCCGAAAGTGCCTGTGGAGCGTCGGTAACCAGGGCTGCAGCTCCCTCCAGTGCTGGCACAGCAGCGTTTCCAGCCGGGGAGGGAGCCGTCCTCGGCTCAAACAGCATCGCACTTGGTTGCCCTCCTGATTCCTAGCATTTGAAAATTACTTATTAAATCACATATATGTTTGGTATCATTTTTAAAAATCCTAGATTTTGAGCTTTAAAGGTAATAAATGTGGAATGGGATTGGATCATGTGTGCAATAATTTGCATGAGTATCCTGGTATCCTGAGAGGGCAAACAGCATAGACAAGATTGATCTCATATGTTAGTTTGGGCAGAATTAAAAACCGGATGAGTCAGAATTAGAAGCTGGATTCCTGTTGAAAATTTCACATCTTAATTCATTATGTGGCATTCCCCTTGTAATGTCTAAAAGGGGTGAGCACAGTGCCTTGGTTAGCTCATTTCCTTTGCATGGTTAACTTCCATAACAAGGAGAGATATCTGAACAACTTACAGAGATCTTGAATCTCCCAAGGAGGAAAGGCCTCCCAAGGAGGAGAGGGCTGGGGCAGTTGTTGCCCACTCCCACTGAATAGTGCTGTTCTTGACAATATATCTGCTCCTTTCCTGACATTCTTTTCAGGCAGATTCATAAGATAAATAAGCTTTGCTTTTAGTTTGTTGCTTCAAGCATATGGGAACCCAAAGTGGAAGCGAGACATCTCCCACAGTGCCAGTGCTCCTGCAGCAGCAGAAGCTCTGAGGACAATTCTTAACTCCTGTTCCTCATGTGCAGCTGCAGCTGGGCATGGATTCACCTGCAAATCTGCAGCACATGCACCAATCAGTCCCCAGCTCAGCACCTAGCCAAATGTAGCTGTTGGGTGCTGTGTCAAACAGGAAGGCATCTACATTCCCAGTCGCAGCTTTCCCTATTCCAGGGCTGCTTCACTTTCTCTTCTTCCCAGCTCAGAGTGTGTTGTTTGCGAATGTCTGCCATTTCAAAATGTGTTTGAGGGCTTCCTCCCCTGCCTCCTATAAACAATATCAGTTCCAAACCAAATTCTTCCACTTTGATGAGAGTTTTTTAACTTTCCCACACTTCTATCAGTTGCAGACTCTTCCTTGGACACTGCTATACATCCACTGACTGCCTTTCAACAGCTTGCCCGAAGTAGCTGTGAGAGAGAGTAGAGACATAAGGAACACTGTGCAATGCTATGGCAGCCACTGACCAGAAACACTGAAGGGAGAGAAGAACTCTCAAGACAACCTCAACAATGTGTTGTAGCATCAGCACAGGCCCATTGCCTTTACATACTGAAATGTTCACCATACCTCTGAGGAGCACACCTGAGATTTCAAATCAAATCTGTGGGAAGACAGCAGCTTCAGGGCACATCCTCAGTCAGTGTAGACCAGAAGCTCCCTGTGTGCCAGGAGGCAGCAAGGAACACAAATCATAATTTTCCAAGAGCACTGGAAGCACAAGATTGGATGAGTGCCTTGGCCATCCCTGTGCTGTGCAGCATGGATGCTATTTGAGCACCCTGAAGAGCAGGCAGGGTGCTCCAGTGCAGATTGTGCTAGCATTCTCCCCAAGGGTCTTTAAAAAAAGAAAAAGATGCATAAATGTAAATTAACAAGATCTGGATGTGCTTTAGAGATACTGGCTAGCTTCTCTTACAGAAATACTCATACTAAAAACTTGTTTCTTGTTTCTTCAGTGTCAATTCTAGCAGATCCTCCTATCAAACATAAAGCATGAAAACCTCCTGTTGGTGTGTGTGGAACAAAAGGAGTAATGGAAACACAAGTAATGTAATGGTGACTGAATTTACTTAATATATGTGCAAGTAATGCCATTTTTCTTCTGTCTTCTTCAGAGGAAATGTTCACCAAGTGGTTAATAATCACATTCTCTGCCCTTGCCGAAATGCAAAGTATTTGGTTTAGATAATCAGACTGATATACCTGCCTTCTTCCTGAATAATTTGCTTTTTAAAAAAGTTTTTTGCTTTGTACTCTCCCTCCACTTATTCTCCTTAAAAAAAGTTGTTACATTTTCCAAAGACTTTCACCCCTATGTAATCTCTGACAGAGTTGCGCTCACTGGGGTTCTTGAGACACATAGTAAGGCAGTAGAGAATCCTGGAGTTACAAGACAATTTTCATATACAAATAGGAGAAATTAAAACGAAGAGCGGTACCAGGTCCCTGTGTGAATTATTATGATACTTTAAACTGAAAACTCTTATCTACTGGTAATACCTCTATAAGCATTTTTCTTGATACTGGCTCCAGCTACTGGTTTTGCTGGCTAGTGCTGGTACCATCAGCAGGACATCACTTTGCTTTTCAATCTGAGTGACAAAATAGGCTCAACCTGTTCTTCAACATTGCACTCCTCCACCTGACCTCTGGAAAAAGAAGAGGCAGAAGAAAGCTCATGCAGGGCTTCCCGTGAACTCTCTGCCCAGGAGAAGAGGCAATGAAGACATGTAGATCCTCCCCATGCTGCAAAGCCTGGATGGAGGTGAACAGCGGTGCATGTTCTGGCAGGGTGCAGAGAGAAAGTTGGGTGAGGATGGCCCTGATTCCTCCAAGAGGTTAAGCTGGCAGCAGGATTCTCCAAAATTTTCAGCTGATATTGCAGAATTTCCTGTTATTGAGTACAGAAGTGTCTGATTTGCTGAAGTACAGGCTCCTTCCCAAGACAGTGGTGCCAAGTTATAATGTCATTTGTATTCAACCAAGTACTTCTATTTATAATAACCTTACCAATCATATACTTGGTAAAGCACTTCTAAAGAAGATTACTTTCTGTCTTTCCAGGGTATGAAGTAGTGTACTATATAAATACTGCAGCTTAACTACTGTCTATTTTGAATGTCAGTTAGGATCAGGTAGTGTTTATAAAGTCCTGATTTTTAGCAGTTTTTATTCAGTACTTTTAAAATTTGCATCAAACTGAAACTTGGCATGTAAGCTGTCAACACAGATGTTAGTTTTATTCCGAAAATAGAGTATGTTAAAGCTTTTAAAGGTGTCAAATGGCTTATTTATGCAGTGGTTGCAGATGCTTTAGTTTTCTGGCTCTTTCAACTGTACAAAAGCTTACTTTATCACCTCTCTGCCTTCTCCATTCTCCAATGTTATAATTCCAAGCAGTAAGGAACAAGAAGACAAGTAATCACACTGAAATAATAATCCAAGGACAGCGTGCCCTGGAAACAAGAGTAAGTAACAGCAATTTTGGAAGACACGGAGCTATCCTTACAGAGTCACTGCAAAGAAAAAAAAAAGATTAGATTGAGAATGTACTTGAAGTGAGCATGTTATTCAGAATGATGACAGTCAAAGGGAAGACAAAATCGTCAGCACTGTGAAGAGTCCCTAACGCTCCCATTTAGACAAGGAAGAAGCTCCTCCAGTGATTAAAGCTATTTTGTCTTGCTCTGCAGTGATTATTGTGGAGGATAGCTCTATATCCACCATATTTGTGGAGTATGTGCATTAAAGTTTTAGGCATCATAGTTTAGAAAAAAAAAATAGAATAACATAGATCACTTATATTCCATGATCTACAAATATTGTTTGAATGGCAAAAATCTGCGCCTTGCATAATAAACCCAACCACATCCACAAGTGAGCCCATTTGCTCCCTTTTGCACAGGCAAATAAATGTCTTCTGAAGTTAACAAATCTGAGTTCTGCTGGACTAGCAAACAAAATCAGATTATTAAACAGGAATTTTCATGCAGAATGTCCTGCCAACAACTTCAGGAAAGAGCAGATCACTGTAAAGATGAAATGTACTCTGTTCTCTTTATTTCCTGGAAGACAGGATGGAAGGCACAAGAAAGTTAGGGAGGTCCTGCCTTGTAAGAGATCTGTCAGCAGCAGAAGTTTCTGTTTGTAATAAATGGAGGCATAATACACATAGTTATTTGCAAGTATCTTTAAACATAAATCAAAAGTATCCCATATGACGAAATCACAGAATGTCACAGGTTGGAATGGATGTCCAGAGATTAAGTCCAATCCCCCTTATTATTTTTTTATTTTTAAATAGTATTCAAAGGATGCAAAGCTTGTGAAGAGATTTCAGTTGGACTTACTAATTTAACATGATCTTCAAATTCGCAGCTGTATTTTTTTCCAGTAAGCAGTTTACTCTTGGTAGAAGCACTTTTGCCAGTACAAGATAATGTGCATAACTTCTTGTTTATTCTACCTCTCCTAGAGAGGCACCTTCCATCTGTTTGTAAAACAAAGAGAATTTGCTACAATGGTTACAGACAAATCTTTTTAAGTTTAGATCCTTTAATACTACTGAATCCAACTGGACCCAGATATAACAGAGACCACTCACAAGACTATAAGCTTGAAGCATTTACTCATGCATAATACGTTATATTAACTAATCAGTGTTTATATATATATATATATATATATATACACATATATATATAAAATGAAGGATGGTAGCATTTCAATATGCTTTAGCTATACCTCTTCTAAAAGATTTTCTTCTGTAATTTCTCCTCTAAATTTGCTCTATATAATATTCATGATACAATATTAAGCTCTACGTAATAGCCAAGATTTAAAACACACTACAGTACTCATGACATGCAAACCTTTTAGTCCTTCCACCAGAACAAAACAATGTGAAAAACCTGGGCTAATTTATTTGGGTTTCAAGCAGCTGTGGATGAGAACTAATTTATGGTCATGTTTTGAAGTCATGCCAGCAGGGTCTTGCTTTTCAAACAGATACTTAAGTATACTATTAGGAAAGTCATGTCTTATGTCATCATTTGATGGGAACCTGGTCAGAAGTCTCTTTTCCTCTTGCTACAGCTGTCCTTTTGAAACAGCAACTCTCTTTTTGTGTTCTTTGTGTGCTCTGTGAATTATTTCTCTAAAAGTTTATTTACAGAAAACTCAGGGATCCATTTTCTTAAATCTACGAACCTGGAGGTTGAATCAGTTCATGTTGGTTTAAAAAAATTCTTCAGTGTGTTAAAAATCAGGATTGTATTTAATAATTTCCAAAAGTTACATTTAGTTTTACCCTAAAAAAACCCCACAAACAAACAAACCAAAACAAACCAACCAAACAAAAACACCCCAAATCAAACTCAATTCTTTATCAGTCCTTTGCTTTTGAAAAAAAAAAAAATCTGGAAATTTATAGATTCTGCTTTTTCTAAAGTGCATACAAATGAGACAGCCCAGAAAGATGCAGCCAGAAGAAACTGTTTGTGTCTGCCTAGACCATCTCTTGGATCTGTGTGAACGTGGGGATCTTCACATTCTACATAATCAGCTGCTGCTGCAGGGAAGAATCTAGTAACACAGTATCCTCCTTTGAAAGAGGTTTCTGGAAGCATAGGCACAGATTGGAGAAGAACACAGAATGGTCAGCATGGCTCTCTAGGGCATTCAGTTCAGTCTAGAGCTCTGTGTCATCTGTGCTTGCTGCGTATGCTCCAAGTAGTGTCCAGAAGTGTCAGCTTCATTCCTGTCGAGGAGCTGAGCCATTGGAGGGAACAGGCCAGAGGAGCATACCTTGGCCAGACACTTTTTGAATCTTTTCAGACTTCATGAATCCCAAGTCACATTGTAACATTTCCCTTCACAGAAGCACAGAATCATAAAGGTTGATACCAGAGCTTTCTAGCTCCTAAGAGTGTTTGCTGTGTATCTGCCTCCAAGTGAGACAAACAGAAGGTGAGTTTTTTGGTAGGTCACTCGTGCTGTTGATAGCCAGCACTGGCTGTAGTTTCATGACACTTTTAGGTAGCATAAACCAGCTCTGGTGTTGAAACAAGCTCTCCACTCTTCCCCACTCTCCAGGTACCATCTGTTATCCCACCACTCCCCTGCCCTGGTTTTTGCAGGAGCAGTTTGTGTGGTTTCATGGAAAGGTGCTGAGGTGGTTTAAGCAGTTACCTGCCCCCCCACCTTTTGCAATAAACCCCGGCTAGGACTCAGAACACTGGAAATTGATAAATGAAGCTTTATATTTACAGCAATGCACAATATACAAGCAGATATTTACAATGTATAACAGATATTTACAAATATATACAGTGAAAAGGTAATACAGAAACACCATAGTCCTCTCAGAGATCAAAATCCCCAAGAGGGGTAACCAACCACCCCCTACCACCTTTCCCCCCTTCCCCAATCTTATCTCACCACCTGTTGATGCTGCAGATAAAATGAGGTAGATTAGCCAGGGGGATTAGCAGTAGGAGAGAAGTTAGTAGAATTATTAAGAATCAGCTACAAAAGACAGAGACAAAGGAACCATGCAAGGAGCAGCTGCAGCCCAGCGAGGCCTGAAACCATCTGACTATCTATGTCGGGGTTACACTTTTTAAAAACAATTTTTTTTCTTTCTCAGTAAAGCTGTTTTCCTCTCTCAGCCAATAGTCTAATTTCTCACTCAAATCCTCCAATCAGTTCAAACCAGCACAGGTGGCTGTGTTTAAACCAGAGAAAAAACAAGAAAGGTTGGTAAATCATTCATAAAAAGATGAGGAGGGCCAGCAGCAGCAGGGCCTAGGTTCAGTGGTGGCTCAATGCAATGTCTGAAGATCGGGCATCGGCTGCAAGGCTGAAATTCAGCACATTGGTGTAGGTGCTGTACGGGAAAGGGCAACTAAATCAACCCTTGGGGGTGACTCAAACAAGACGTCGCTGTCATTCAGAGCCCAGATTCTCATCTGGTGTCTGTCTGCTTGCACCACAGAAGGGGAATATGCACGTAGGTTGTATTTTTGCAAGGACTGCCCAAAAAAGGAACAGTGAATATTTTTTGCTTGTGGTGTGATTTGACACATGACAGGGCAACCTTTCAGGGCAAAGAATGCAATCATAGTGTGTATCTGATATAATTAAGGAAGTATGACTTAAGTACCAGCTCATGGCAGCAGTCTGAAGTGACACCAGTGGCCTGAGATATAATGTTGTGGTTTTGCTTCCCATCTAGGGAATTGCAGTTGCAATATATGCTAAAAATACTGCTTGGCACAAGGAAATACAGAATGTTATCACATGCAAAGGGGGAGATGAAATGCCAGCCCCAGTAGAAGTCACCACAGAAGACAGGAAACATAGCACTGAACATAGCACTGAACATTTTGAAGTAAGCCTTTTTTTTGTGTTGCCAGCAGAATAAACTGGGGCTGGGTTGATGTTCTTTATTCCTCTCTCCCCCTCTGGCCCTTGCATGATGAGAAATGGTATGTTTAAAAGCGAGTCATAGGTAAAGAAAATAGGTAAGCATTTTTGCCTTATTAAGTATTAGTTTTCTGCCACACATCATATCTGTGTAGCTACTGAAGACGCTTTTCTCCCTGTGTTTCATCATGGGAAGAGGTATTTATTTTTTAGCTGTGTTTGAAATCATTCATCTCTAGGGAAACCTGGGAGGAGATGTTTGACATGCAAGGACCGTGGTGACTCATCCTCCCCTCTAATGCCACTCCATACCCTGGCTCTGCTATCTCAACTCTGGGTGGCACACAATGACTGTGATTTAAGAAAGCAGCCAGAAGAGAAGAGTTCTGACAACCTTTTCACAAGAAAGTACCTATGACTATATTTGAAATTGTGATTACAGACAGTGGCATCTGCTGAGTTATGGAAAATGACACATTCAAGTTCTACAATCATATAATCAGAAGAGAAGGAGGAGACAGATTTATACACGGAGTTACTTGTAAAGAACAATAAGGTAATAAACAAAGTGTTCTGGATAAATAATAAATTGAACAGTGATTAGATTTCAGCCTTAGAGAGCTGTAGAGCCAACTCCTGCCCATTTTACCCGTATGAGTGGTTTGATTAACAACAATCTGCTTCTTTGTAAATTGGCAGTTACAATAAAAACAATTAAACTTGTTATTCTGCTTCAATTTAATAATTCTAGCCATAACTATAAAAATTTGTGCTTTTGTACCTCCATGTTGCAAAATACTCTTCACATGACTGTTAAACCACTCAATCTCCCTTTTCTGTCTGTTAATATAGTATCCACAGATGAGGCAGACAGAGTGAATACATTCACGAAGAACAGGTGCATGAGCAGGATGATGCAACTGTCTGCCCAGTCTGCCCACAGGAGCCATGCGGCACCCTGGGGCCACGAACACTGATCCAGAAAGTGGGACTGAGCAAATTCCATGCCAAGATGTTGACAATATCTGCTATGTGCAAGAGAGGTGCCAAGTGCACAGAACTGTACGTCCTGCTGAACATAACACCAAACACCAAGGAAGTTACATTTGCACACAGTAATAACTAATTTGCCATAGAACCAGATGTGTCTCATAATTGCCTCTAAAAGGTGCATTCTGAAAATGTGATGGTCCCAAACCTGTAAGAAGATAAAGGTTTTGTAATTTAATAATTAATTTGGAAAAGTTGCTCTTCATCTACTTAGAGTGCAAGTACCAATTTTAGTACTGAATGGCATCTATGAAGCTTTTTAAAACTTGTTTGTTTGTTTTCATCACACTTCTATGTTTACAGGTTCACAGAATGTTAGGGATTGGAAATGACCTCCACAGACCATTGAGTCCAAACCTCCTGCCAGAGCAGGACCATAGAATCTAGCACAGGTCATACAGGAATGCATCCAGTCAGGCATCGAAAGTCTCCAGAGAAGGAGACTCCACAACCTCTGCAGGCAGCCTGTTCCAGTGCTCTGTGACCCTTAACAGTAAAAAGTTCTTCCTCATGTAGAGTTGGAACTTTCTGTGCTGTAGTTTATACCAATTACCCCTTGTCCTATCACAGGGCACAGCTGAGAAGAGCCTGTCCCCTCCCTATTGTCCCCCAGCCCTGATATATTTATAAACATTGATTAGATGCCCTGTAAGCTTTCTCTTCACCAGACCAAAAAGCCCCAGGTCCCTCAGCCTCTCCTCACAGGGCAGTGTTCCAGCCACTTCATTATCTTCATATCCCTCTGTTGGACTCTTGAGTAGATCTCTGTCCCTCGTGAACTGGGGAGCTCAAAACTGAAAGCAATATTCCAGGTGAAGTCTCACCAGGGCAAAGTAAAGTGGGAGTTTAGAATGACTATGCTACAAGGATAGAAAGGTGACTATGCATTGGCTTAGAGCAGCAAGTTTTCTTTAAAAGAGTTATTTATGTATTGTATTTTCTTTTACACTGTCCCTGAAATACTTCAGACTAGTCAGAATAGCTAGCTAAAAAATCATGATCTTTAATATGCATGTGTACAGTCTGTATTCTGTGAAAGTGAGTTGGCAGAATTTTGCATGAAGTTGTGGGCAACATCTCTTTCCTGAGCAATGGTACATTCAGGAAGTAGCTGGCAGGTTTTTATTCTGCCCATGAGAAATTATACTCTAGAAGACTCCCATTGTGCCCATTCTTTTTAGAAGAAGATAACTTGCTTAGTGATGTGACAGCTTTGGAGGGAGAGTGAAGTATAATTATTTAATTTGTGTTTTTATCTACACTTCCAAGAGTCACACTTGAGTAGCTAACATGAATTGTGTGCAGGCATTATTCATCCCTATTTCCGGAACCCCTAAATCTGTTGTACTGAATGTTGTACAGAACTGGAACAAAAATGCCCACAGAAAGCTGGTGATGTATGTGATAAAACAGATGACAAATGAGTGCTAATGGATGGAAATAAGGAAATAATTCTGTTACAGGCTGATCAGTGATCTGAAGCAGTAACCAGTATGTAGGGAAGGTGAGAGGGGATAAAAACGTCCTGTTTTCTAGCAAAAAGGCTATTTCCAGATTGAAAGATTTTGCTCAGTACCTTTATACAGTCTAATTGGAAATGGAAATTCCTCTTGACATTGATGGGTATTTAGAGAGTTTGAAGTATTTCAAAATATACTTTGTGCATGTTCAATGAACTGTTGTGGAAACCTTTTGGATAGCCACAAAGTTGTGATATCTGGATTAATGAGGGACCCCTAAACCTTAGGGGTCTGTTCTAAACCTGGATCTGGTCCCAACAGAGTACATCATTGTATGTTGTAGTGGTGCTCTGTAGCCAGGAATCCAACACCTTTGGCTGCAGTATAGGTTTATCAAAAGAATAAGCCAGAGACCAGGCTGCTGCCACTGTCCGTGTGTCATACCAAATTCATCTCAAGCAGAAAAAAAATCTCCTGGGTCTTTGTTTTGCACCAAGGATAACACAGTCCCAACACAAGCTGAAGATCCACAACATGACTAAGAATTACTAATGGTAACAGACTGCTGTACAACTGAAAACACAGGTCAAGGACAGAAGATGTCCTTGCCTCAGTAGTTTTCCATTTCCTCATGAAGCAAATGTCTCCAATGACTATCTGAATGTTCTCTTGGCTTGTTCTAGTCTTGTGGGCAAAGCATTAACTGTGATGAACTTTGAGTTCATGTGAGCTCAGCTCACATGGTAAGTCAGACACCAGACTCCCGGTCTGTGGGAGTAACTCCACTGATAGCACTTCCTTAAGGAGAGCTGTAACACTGTGCCTTTTATTCTCTACTGCATAAACTTGAACTCATTTTGTCTAAGGAATTCTGCTTCAAATTGTTTGGCATAGTGAAGTTTCTACTGAAAGAGGATTGAAAAAGGAGAGAAGTGAGTGATAGGAAGTGAAGCCAGACTCTAAGTGGTGTGAACCTTGTTTTCCTTTCAATGTAAATATACTTTTTTTTTTTTAAATGACAGGTTACTTTTGAAATATATGTAAAATGTGTCATTTTAGTAAGAAGAAATGCTGAAAATCTTTTTTTCTATTAAGCTGACGTGGATGACACTGGCTGGCAGCCTGTTAAAACACAGCAGTACAAAGAGAATTTTTTCAAACATTGCCACAGTAGATGTGTTGGGTTTGGGTTGTTTTTTCAGCTGAGATCTTACTACTATAAAGTCAGTCAACTGAGAAAAAATACTCATGTTTTGGGTGGTAATAAGTCTTCCAGAACAGTGTTAACCCAAACCTTGGGAAGATTTGCTGGTTCATATTATTCTTCATCCCACAATACAAATTGCTGAAATGGGAGAAGGGGCTTAGGTACACATCTCAAACATTTCCTTCCTAATCTTGGCCAGTGTCATGTGACTACATGAGAGAAATAGCAAGGGATTCCTCAATAATATAAGTAGTAATCTACATCTCAGGTTTTAAGTTAAAAAAGAAAACAAACCCAAAACTGCCCTTTCCTTGCTTCCCCTCCTGATTCCTACCTAACTGTTTGACAGACTTTGTGAGATGTCTTGGAACAATTTAGCTTTTCAGCACTTCTAATTTAAATGGCTTACCAAAAATGAATATTTCATGGCACATCAGAACTCTGTTCTTCAAAGCTTCTCTTTAGCGCTAATTATTCCAACAAGACCTATACTAAAGGCAAATCCTGTCATTTCTCTATATCATCTGCATTAATACTATAAAACCGGATTCATATAAATATCTTGTTTCTGGTCGTTCCTCATTCTCACATTTTAGCATCTCTTACATTAAAAAAGTGACACAGTTTGAAGAGGTGCAGGGTTTGGAAACCCTACAGTTAACCAGCTGTGGCCTCAGTATTAAAAAAAAAGCAAGAGTGCTAAAATTTAATCCTTTTCTTCTTTTCTTGTCAAGCCAAAGCTACCTTCAGTTCTATACTGGAAATTCCCGTAACAGTATCCATAAACAAAGTAATGTTTAATCATCCAGGTCAGTTTGAAATATTGCCTGAGCAAGGAAGCAAGGTCTGCTTAAACACCTACACGTTTGGAGGTAAGAAACCTAGAGAGCTTGTACTAGAGTTCACTTCTTTTGTACTAAAAACCCCCCAACAAATCAATCCTCCACCTGTATTCTTTTTACAATCTGAAGGGCTCAGAGTTATTTTATTAACTCCCCAATCCCAGCACTTACATCATGCAGTATAAAGCTGAATTTTTTTTCCATGTGCCTTGGGCAAAGTCAAGACATCCCTGTGCATAACCCGTAACCTCAGTTACCAGTGGTTCACACACACTTTCAGAGGCGCTCACCACAGTTCCTTCATGCACTGTACACACTGAGGAAAACAAGTAAAAGGCAGCATCCAGCCTCTTCATCTCACCCTTTAAAGTTCTCTCCTTCCTTACTCATACTCAACCTTCAGCTGCCCATATCTCATTATTTTCAGGTAGGAAAGAGCCTTCCTTTGTTTCAGCCTTAGCCTGACTCTTGAAGCCAACTAAACATTTAGGTTGACCCTCATAGTAGGAACTCTAATAACAAAAGCCACTGGGAATGGCCTGCAAGAGAACAGCACAGGGGTTCATGGTGGCATTCCTCCTGCTACCTGCTGATATTATCCCACAGGTCAAAGCTTTATGGGTTGGTGGATCATCAATGCAGGCAGATCAGCATAAAGTAAGACCAATGTTGCCAAATAGCCCTGTACACTATGAGCAACAGTAAAAGTAATTTCTCCAGACCACTTTTTCTTTTACTTGAGCAGCCCAAAGCTGGGGGGACAACTCAAAGAATGAAAGAACCAAAGTTTCAGACTTCCACTATTCCCCCTTTAACTTCTGAGCTGAATGACCTAGATCAGATTTTACTAAGACTGGTACTACAAGAACCATACTTCACTGTTTCAAATACTCAAGGTAGCTTTTCCCTCAATACGGCCTTTACTCATCCACACTAAGTTCTCTGATGGAGAACTAAAAGGCTTTGCATGACCTTACCCATTCCCACAGCCAGTCTCCTAGGTGCCTAGCATCCTTGTTCACAGTAACCAGACATGCAAAACTATCATTTCAATTCCAGCTTTATGAAGTGCAAATTTCTGTAGAGATGGAGTTATCATCACAAAACAACCTGCTGTGTATTATCAGGCACTATAGGTTTTGACAACTTTATGTGTTTTGGATCTTAACTAACTCCCATTCCTTGACTATTACAAGAGTGGCTTTAGCCTCTTAATAAGCACGATGAAACTGAAATGTTGTGGAATTAGCTCTACATGTGAACTGAGCTCTTACATTATTATTTACCAAATAAAGATAAATGCTTGTAAGGTGGTTCTATTGAAATAGCAAATCAAGTAGTATAATTTGTGGAGACACGGTGAGAGTAGGATTAAGTTTTACAAGGGAAAATCCCTCATGATATTCTGGCTGAAAAAAAGCAAGGCATAATGTTTACTATTTGTCCACACAAGCTATTGCAACATTTTCTTGCAACAAAGCTGAAATGGCATCTGCAGGTAGCTGTTGTTAATGTTTGTATGTATGGCACATACTGGCACACACAGATGTCTTCAAATGTGGAAGGCTGCTTCTCTGTTTTGTGTCACAAAACATTTGCAGCAGTCCCAAAGCATTCAACAGCACTGTTTATGACTGAGGTCTGCGTTATAATATGGACCTCAATCATAAACATATGATGAAGTGTTTATGTAATAAACCATTCTATGATTCTGTGTTCACACCTATTTAGTTTTTACCCTAGCCCTTCCCAAATTTTCATTTCTTTTATCCCACTTCTCTTGGGCTTGTACTACATGAACATGTACTTCTGTCAGACTAGTCACCCTGTTAGAACTGCCAGAATCTCACTGGGCTCATAAACTGCAGTTTGATAGCTGCTGCCAGGCATAACAAGGACATCCACTGATGTCAGAGAAGCTATTTGCGAAGCAAGGCACCATTCAAAGTGAATAAGGATATCTCACATCTGATCTGCCTGCTAGGAATGTGGAATTTAGGGACGGAACAACAAGCAGAAATATTAAAAAGTCTTTTTGTATGGTTAAATACTTATTTTTGGGATTACAAAATACAGGAAAATAGGGAACAAATATATTAATTCAGTAAAGACTAGCTCAATGAAAACAATTCTTCACACAAAAGCTGAACCACAACAATGTAAAAGAAAATCCATCACTACTTGCTTCCTTCTGTTAATGCAATCATAGTTTAGGTTAAGCTCATCATAAAACTTAAGTGAACTGGAAAAGAGAACATTCTTTTTGCAACTGCTAGAAACAGTAAAGTTTGCTATTGGTTTTGGCATGAAGTCCTTGCTCCTTTAAAATCCTATGTACACACTTTGTACTCTTTTGTAATGAGAACTTGAAAAAGTCATTAATTTGGCTTAGTTTTCATGGGAGTGATGTAATCTGGACAATGTGGAGAGCGGTGTTTAAAGACATTGTTTGCAAGGCTGTGCTAAGTGGCAGCAACACTTTGATTTGTCAAACACTTGAGATGTGCTCACTCTGGCACAGACTGGAAGAACCAAGGAAAACAAAGTGATACTGGTCACTCAGTTGCAGGTACAAAGTCTTACCTTGCTCACGGCCAGGCCAAGTTTTTAGCAGAGTTTTTTAACAGGAACACCAGGGTAGATCTGGTACTGGACAGAATCACAGAATTATGAAATAGTAGGGGCTGGAAGAGACCTCTAGAAATCAACACTTCTGCTAACACAAGTACACCTACAGAAGTCTGCACAGGATTGTATCCAGGCACGTTTTGAAAGTCTCCAGAGAAAGAGACTCCACAACCTACCTGGGCAGTCTGTTTCAGTGCTGCCTCAAAGTAAAGATTCTTTTTTTTTTTTAATTCAAGTGAAATGTCCTGTGTTCTATTTTGTGCCCTGCTGCTGGGCACCACTGAAAAGAAACTGGTCCAATCCTCTTGGCACCAGCCCTTCAGATATTGATAAACACTGATATGATCCCCTCTCAGTCTTCTCTTTGCCATGCTAAAGAGCCCCAGGTCTCTCAGCCTTTCCTCACAAGAGAGATACTCCAGTTCCATAATCATCTCTGTAGTTCTCCACTGGACTCTCTCCAGTAGTTCCCTGTTTCTCTTGAACTGAGGAGCCCAGAACTGGACCCAGTACTCCTGAGGTGGTCTCACTAGGGCAAAGTAAAGGGGGAGGAGAACCTTCCTTGACTTGCTGGTCACACTTCTTAGAAACGCACCCCAGGATACCATTTGCCTTCTTGGCCACAAGAGCTCACTGCTGGCTCATGGTGAGCTCATTGTCTAGGAGAGCTGCTCTCCAGTATGTCAACCTTTCACCTGCACTGGTCCAAAGAAATAATTTTTACTTAATCTGCAATGCCTAGCAGACAAATTAATGTCACTATTTTTTTCTTTAACTAGATTCTGAACTAAAATAATTTTCACTTGCATGAAACCAGAATAACAAATATTCTAAAAGCACGAACGACTGGTAAGACATGAATAAAATTACTTCCATGTGTATGCATGATTCAGTTTATTAACAGAAATTGGCTGGGTTACAGTTTGAAAACAAGACACACATGTTGGCAACTACTGTACTTCACTATATTTAGGCCTTTGAAAAGCATATGTCACATGTTTTTTTCCTGTAAATTGTAGCCCTTTTAGTTGCTAAAAGATTCAGAGAATTATTTTTTTCAAAATGCATTCACAAGCCTGATTTCTGAAACCACATTCAGACATAAGAAGGGAGATTCATCACTAACATGGGCTGGGCTACAAGTTAGAAAGGTCTTCCAGCCAGCCAGGGCATACCACATAAGGGGACTAGGTATAAATGTTTCAGCGGTTAGCATGTTTCTCTATTTAGCTTGTATCCAGGGCTAAACTATAGCAGTTGCTCTGTCACCTGATGACTCTTCTGCAGCTGAAAAGGGTGATCAGGTAAAGGAAAGGAGACCTATGGATTGAAATCAGAACAGATTTAGTGCAACAGCAAAACTAATATTCATACTAACACCAAAAGAAAGTAGACAAAGCGATACTCAGCCCAGTTAATGTATGGCAGTCACAGTAAATGGGAGCAGAATCATGAGTGAGCCCCTCCAGGAATGTGGGCAAGTAGGAGGAGAAGGAAGAGAAGGAACACACACTCCCATCCTCTTCAAACTACCCTCTTTATCATGAGCATGATGTTTATAGTATGTCATAAACCTGTTAGCTGGATTGGGTCTGCTTTAGCTTTTGTCCTTCCCAGCTTGAGCTCCTGGCTCCTGCTAATGGCTTGCAGACCATGGCTAGCCTATGATTCTGTTCCAGCAAAACCAGGACAGCATGCTCGCCTATGACCTGTCTTACTCAGATACGACCAAGAGATACAGAACCTAGTTCAACTAGAAGAGCTGTGTGAGAGATTTTCTTTTTTCCTTTTTACTAAGGGCTGTTCTATCTTGCAGGATGGTTGTTCTCATCTCCTGGTCTGTAAAATGGTGACACAACAGACCTTCCCTACTTCCCATGGATGTTATTAAGGGAACTTACACTGTCAGGCTCTTAGGCACTAGTTGCCAAAAAAAGGCAGGGTGGTGGTGGTTTTTTGTTTTTTTTTTTTGCTGTTCTTTAGAGTAGCTTTGAGAGAAAAAGCTTCTCTGCTTGTTATAAATAAAGAGAGAAACCTTCTGAACAACAGCAGCCTGACACTCATGGGATGTTCAGGCCAAGTTCTCATTCCCTGTCAGAGCAAAGGACTCAGCAAACCCAGTATTGTCACCTCAGTCTGTGTTTCATTTCATTCTACACGACCAAAGATTGTTTTGGCTACAAAGTCAGAGACTGTTTTCTTGTCTTTATAAAATGAAACCAAGCCCTACCCTGTTGTGTTAGAAAGTGTTGATCTTTTTATACCAGCTATCTGCTCAGACAAGCAGAAAATTTCAGATAAATCCTTCCGTATTATCTTTCAGATAAATAGGCTCTTTTACTGTCGGTCCAAGCAAATGGTTAAGGTATTTATTTCTTGGAAGAGTACTAGAGTTTTCTCTCTGCCTCAGTGTTTGCAGCCATTAATCTGTGACAGCAATTAAAAAATACTGCCTTGTAAATGGTTTCCATTAACAGTCCAGTTCATGCATTGGAGGGAGGCAGTGGTGAGTAGGGCCACAGCAGTGAGTGGATTTCTGAGGGTGGCAGCCAACACTAGTACTGCTGCTGTTATGCCTTTCTTTCTGTGATGGATGTGCACTTGACCAGAGCTTCATCAGCCTTTACAGTACGAGTGGTGGCATGCATCTCATATCAAGCAGCTCTAAAGGCTGACATGATTGCCTCTACTTTCATGTGTTAGGCTAAGCCACAACTCAGCTAAAGGATTTGTCAGCCACCTGCAGAGGATTAGATGGACATCACTTGGCTATGGTTTAATAGCAAGCCTGGACAGCTCATGCTAGCAGCAGCTCTGGCATGTTGAGAGCTGAACTACAGGATCCTGTGGCCCCGGCTTTACAAGACAGGCATCAGTCACTGTGTACACACATGGGACTTAAATGGCTTTTGACAGCTGAGTCCAGTCCCTGTGTGCATTACAGTCTGGGTGGGACCAGGCTGCAACCATTATGTTACAAGTCAGAGATGGAGACCTGGGAAAATGGTCTGGAGACAGAAAGCCTCCATCACAGCAAACCCCATGCCAAGAACTGCAGTAGTGCAAGAACAGAAACGATTTTATTACCTATAAGGTATTAGTTCTGTGGTTCACATGGTAAGAAATGTATTATTAATAGCAAATTTGGCTCATGCTCTCAAACAAAATTTACAAAGCTGTGAGGCCAGGTGTCTGATGCTGTAGAAATCACATCAGAGATGAACACCACCAAACCATCTTTTACTTGGCCATTCTGGAGGAGTTTCCACATTTGACAGCTTTTTCAAGGGAGATTTACTAAGCTGACAGGTGACAATAAGGTTACCTGAAATGAAATTTACAGGATTTGGATGCTTAGTACAAAAATGAAGAGATAGGATCACAAATCTACCCTATGCTAAATACCTTTCTTTATTGTTTGGCTACCTCTAGATTTAACTTCTTAAAATTCTCATGATTGATTCCAATTTAGGTAGGAATTATATCAGTGTCATTGAAATGACTCTAGCAGGCATCACTTTCATTAAAACCAATAGAAGCAAGATTAGAAGCAAACTTGTTTACAGCAAAGCCAACCAACCAAGCCAAACAAACCCCAAACCCTGTAACTTATAAAACACATTCTCTGATGCAGCTCATGTACAGCTCTGTGAAAGCCTTGAGGGAGTAAATTACATCTCTTGCAAGGCAAGTTCTAGATGGAAGACACTTTCTAGTGGATCTGCTCTGACTCTAAAGCATTCAAACTTCAGCAACTGTTTGAGATGTCTTCAGGTTCTCTGACTATAATTTGGTGTTTTCAGACCAAACACGTAAATTCTCAGACTGAACAATTTGGATAAAAAAAAAGAAAAGTGTCTCTTTACCCTTTCACAGTTAAGGGAAAACCCACAATAAAGAACTGAAAATCAATACTCTGCTTTCATACAGAAAAGAGTAAAGAAACAAGTATCATGAACATCCAGGAAAGCTGAATTCTGTCACAGTCGTGAAGCTGCTACTGCAAATAATTTACAATGAAGAAAAAAGCTTTTAGTAGCTAATAAAAACATACATATTTAAAGAAAAAGTGCATTACCCAGGCCAGCATTATGCTTCCCCTCTGATTTCCTTCTTTTTTGCACCCTCTGCACATTTCTTTTCGGTTTGCTGAAGGCTGTAATCTGTGAGCAGAGCCAGTAAGTGTCTGTACAAACATAACAGTCTAAACCTGACTTTTTTTTTTCCTCTGCACATTGAGACCCAAGAATCTAATGATTTACAAGACAACACCTCTTCTTGAGGCCTTATTTCAGTATTTATTGAAGTCATGTTTTGATACAAAGTGGAATTTGTGAGGTGAGAGGCACTGCATTCTCAAGTGTATTTAAGAGTGACGCATAATAAATGTAACTTAGATCTCTTCTGTACTCAGCCCTTTGGAGGCATAAACTTAGAAAGTGTCAAAAGGTCTAAGGCCTATAAAACTTGGGCATATAATGGCAAGGCAAAAAANNNNAAAAAAAAAAAAAAAAAAAGAGATTATGTATTCTCCCTGCAATACATCTAAGGAAGCTATGGGTGTAACTGTGTTATGGAAGGGGTTATGATTAATTAATGGGATATGATTTTCCAAAATTAATATTGTTTAATAATTTTTGATATCCAAATTTTCCACTCCGATCGCTTATTTTTAATATTAAACAGGTTTGATTGTAGCAGTTATGGAATGATTATATAAACAATATCTAGATCTAGAAGTATCTATTAATATACATAAACGATCAATTCAATTTTAACTACCAAACATTGGAAGATCTCTTGCAGTCAGTAGTGCTGCTTGGCCACTAGATGGAACTCAGGCCCCCTTTCTGCTTAGGGCAGAATCTAGGTAATATGCAAAGCTTAGATTCACAAGTATTACTTCTCCCATCTTGCAGGGTTATCAAAAAATTGAAAGTACCCAGAACACTTGAGGCGTTCTGGCTGGTCTGGCTGCTGGTGGCTGCTGCTACGGCTGTTGCTGTGGCTGCAGCTGTGGCTGAGACTTGATTCACCCCAGGCTCCACAGACTGGAGGGGGAAGAAGAGGGGGTGCAGGCAGTTTTCTGACCTGTTCCTGGCTGTCGATAACCCATGTGCCTCTAGGGCTTGGTCATCCTCAGGAGACGCAGGCTGCTCCAGCAGGTGCAGGCGGACATCTTGTGATGTGTCTCAGCAGATGTGTATCTCACGCTGCCAATTGCGTGAAGACTATTCAAGTTGCTCCTGGAAAGACTAAAAACAATTCCAGGGTGGAATATAGCTTATATTGCTATATAATAATAATAAGGTATTACAGGCATGGATGCAGAACACAGAATAATAGCAAAATCATGGCAGAAGCATAAGCATGGCAAAGGCACGCTGTCTTATCTGCTTATCTGCTATTAGTATAAATGCCTGAGATTGACTGGACCCTTTTGAACATTAGCATATTCAAGCAGTGTGGCAGTAAGCCAAGTCTTACCATATTTGGGTGAAAGCATAAGTTTGCTTATACCATACAGGGGAAGAGCATAGGCCCAGCACAGGCACAGCATGAGGCTAGCGCATGCACCTTGTTAACCACGGGTTGCAAGCAGGAGAAAAACAAGTTGTATATGCCAGAGTGCTCAGACTCCATGACATTGTTTCTTTTCCTGCCAGTTGCTTTGTCCCCAAAAACAGAGGGAAGGCAGGAAAGCATGTCTGGGCAAGCCAGGACACATACAGGCCTATTTTGACCTTCAGGTCTACCATGGCAAACTGCAGCACTCCTTGGCTTTGCTGAATGTATAGAGCAGGAAGTATTGTGCAATGTCCCTGGCAAAGCTTACAGAAACAAAAGTTATAAAGTAAGGGGAAGATAAGAGAATTGATATAAATCCTTAGGAGAAATAAATTTCGTATTGGATTGAGAGTCCAGAAGAGTAATATCTTCCTTATGGAAGTAACAGCATATTGCAAGAAGAGAAATTAAATCCTATAGCAATGATGGATTCTCCCAGGGCAGGTACTGGGACCTCTCACTCTATTTTGTTAGTTATGGCTGTAACAAAAACTTAAGCAAGAGAAAGAATTTCTAAACCACTTGAGGGAGTTGTCAGAATTCTGTGATGGACTATTATTTTGTGATTTATACAAAATGCCTGGCACAACACAAAGGGGACTCCAAATCTTGCCCTCCTCACTACTGACACTAGAGGTGCTCCTACTGTGGTGCTGTTAAAGTTTATACTTAATACTGGAAAGAACCATTACTGACAAACATGGTTTCAGAAAGTGTTCATCATCAGATGGCCTCATGTCTGACTTCTTTTCCTCAAAGAAGGAACTACCTGGTTAAGTCTATTTTATAACAATTTTGTCAGTTGCTTTCTGAATATTCAGAAAGTCTTGCTTTGCTTGCGAATTTAGACTGTAGAACAAATGAACATAACTTGCCAGCTTCAGCAAAACTACACATTTGAAGCTGAAGGCAAGTATCAGGATATCTTCTTACTTGAAGGTTATTGGCCAGATTACATCAAAAGGTAGAAATCAATAAAGTTCAGCAATGCCATTTTGCCAGTTCTCAGTAACTGATAATCTGTTGCCGAGCTGAGCTGCCCCATGGTTGGACCTCAGCACTTGCACCCAGGCAAGGTTTCTGCTCCACAGACCTGAGGAAGGGTGTGAGTGACCAGCTGCCCCACAGATACACAGTACAGCTTCAGCACCTGCAAGTGGAGACCAAAGCCTTCACTCGCATGAAGTGCAGGCTCTACTCAGCTTTACAAAAAGTTATGTCTATCATGTTAAGTTTTTTAGAGGGGGAGGGAGACTAGAATTAGGCTAGTCCTTTGCAAGAGGAAGATCCTCTCATCTTGCACTGAGTGTGGGTGAACAATGACTACATGGAAAATGTCATCACACCATCTGTGACACCAACAGTTGTCTACCAGATGGGAGGAGCTCCCAGACATCCACCCACCCACAACCTCAGTCACCCTAGAACATTTCAGTGGTGGGCTGCAGAAGGGGTGTCTAGGCATCCTGTGGGTGGTCTTTAACCCCCAAACTGATAGAAATATTTCCAGAACAACCCAGCACTCCTCCAGACCCTGCAGTCCTGGGTCTATCAAGATAGGAGAATATCCTCTCCTTCAGGAGAGCCCCATCCTGGAGGATATCTTTGGCAACAGTGTGTTGGAAGCAGACATGATGGACAATGTAATGTCCATCTTGACCAACCATAGGATGGATACAAAGCTGCCAAGATGGATGCTGGGAAGCAGTGTGTCTCCAACACCACACAGTGACATTCATTCAACAGTGTGCATATGTCACTAACCTTGAATAGTTCCCAGTCACCCAAATTTTAAAAAATGAATGAAAACTACAGGAAAAAAACCAACCTCTCAGCATTACTAACTGTGCAGATGGTATTGCTATCCTTGCCCTTTGCTGCTGGGAGGGATGGGATGTTAATGCTGAGGGATGCTTCTGCACATGCCAGCTACTATTTTTTTCTGTTCTCCCTGAAGGGAAGTGCTGGCCATCTCAAGGTCTGCATTTCTGAAGGTGCTCCTGGGATAGATACTTCTATGCAGGGACTCTCGAGGGCATCACCTAGGGCCTGGCCTCCTCCTCACTGCACCCTCTGCACATGCTGTTCTCCTGCCACCCTGCACCTGCTGGGTGCATCCTTGCTGCACCAGACAGGACGCAGACCTGTGCCTAATGGAGGAATTCTGGCACTCAATGTTTTATAGCTGTGTTTGTTTCACAGCGTTGTTCAAGCCCCAGAGCAGACTGGTCTGAGTAGTCTTAATAATATTACAGCAGCTACATGAGAAATCCACTGCTGGCAGATTGAAGAGGTTCAAGTAGAAATTCTCACTCTCGCATGCACATCTTTAGCGTATTATGTGGACCTAAACATGTGAAGAATCCAGCTTTCACCCACAGATGGCAACGAACACAGTCTATGCCTTCCCAAAGCTAGAAAATCACTTATTTAGACTCAAAGAAATGCCAACATATAGCTTTAAGGAAAGGGACTTTAGCTTATGTCAAAACAGCATAATCAATTTGGCATGAAAAAAGTGAGAGGCATATTGGTATAACATCAACTCATTCATCGGGCTTCTCTGCAACCCAGGAAAGCACAGACTCTGTGGAGAAAACTGCCTCATCCTAATAAGGCAGAGCTGTCTGCTAGCAACATAGTCTGAATGCCTTCTATATGAACTAATGCAAACCATCAGGAGAGCTGCTTCTCTGAGGCCAAGGAGCCGTATCATCTTCTTGTCAACAGCAGAGCATGATCATCTTTGCAGGATTATTTGTGCCAAGTTGCACACAAATGCCTTGCTCATATGTGTGCTGCATGAAAATCTCATGTTACAAGAAAAGCCACTTACTGATGTCCTGGGTTACCCTCTCTGAGTCTTCTGCAATATGAAAGCACATGGTGATAAAACCCCCAGTCGTCATGCCTGAACAGTAAGCATTTCTTTCTGCACAGGGAATAAAATGATAGCAAAAAGATGAATTTATGTTTGACTCTGTACTAAAATTATATTGTTTTTTAGGGTTGACTTGTCAGAACCGTCCTTAGTTTAGATTTAACTCGCTACAACTGAATTAATTAAAAATAATCGATGTATTTTGCAAAAGAAGATCACAGCTCAGAAGAAGGGCATCTGTCTCAACTGCCATGCCTCTGTCTATTGGTTAGTAGAGGTGGAAAGGTGTCTGCTGAGGTAGGAGCTGCTGCTTAATTATTTTGAAGAAATGTCTTTATTTCTTGATATATTTATAACATTCATATCCACTGCTTCACTACATTTCAGGGGCAGCCAGATCTCCCTAATGACGTCAAGAGCAGCAGCTGAAAACAGACAAATAATTCTTGGATTTTAAAGCAGGCTCTGTGGCTGTGTAGGAAAGAGGAATTTTTTTTTTTTGTTTTTTTGTTACAAGCACAAATAAGAAAAGTCTTTTACAAAGAAGAAAGTACATAAATCTTGTCAAAACTATCCATGTTTTGCTGTAGCTATTATATTTTGCTGCCAAAAAAAAAAAAAAATCCTTCTTGCAGCAAGATTTCTGTCTGAATTATTAGGAGATTTGCTTGATTAAGGACTGCGAGAGGGTTTTGAGCCAAAACTTCATTTTGGTCTACAGGCATTGTGGGCTTTTCTCATTACTTAGATATACCCAGGATATTAAAATGCAAATGAACGCTCAGCTACATCTACTACATCTTACTGTTTTTCTCTCAATGATATAAACATCTATCCAAAACACAATGACATTCTGTATTTCTGCCTACAATAATCAAGAACAACTCTACTGGCTTCCTAATTCCTCACCATGTCCTCAATCCAGATTTTTGGAATGGGGTATTAGTGGCTTGGTAGAGAATGTTGAATTATGATGAGGACAGAATATGCTACGGTATTCTCAGGTGAATAAAAGTTGCAGTTGAAAAGATTTTATTTAATCAGAGATGTTTATCTCTGAACAAAAGAAGGCATGAGCTTAGTCAACTCACTTCTTTTTTAATCAGGTGTTTTGGTTTTGTTTATCAACTTTGGGGCTCCCTGAAGTTTGGTGACAATTAGTTTTCAGTTCAGAGAGATGCTCTCATTTGCTCATCAATTTTTGAGGAAGTGAAGTTAGTCCTGACATTCACATGCAGAAAGGAGTCTCCACCACAAAGCTGCCAATTCCTGCAAGCAGCTCCTCTAACAAAATACTTCTGCAAAACCACAAAATATACAAGATGTTCATCAGACCATGCATAAATGCACCTCTACGGCTAATAAAGCAGAAAAGCACATTTGGAAGGTACTTCTAAAAGCCCTTTTAATGAATGTGTATACACAGAGCCAGCGGAAATTATAATGGATCTATTTGATGTGTCATTTCCAACAGAGAGACCCGTTCTCTACCAACAAACCACACGTGTAAATTCTACCTGCAACAGGAGAGAAGTTGGTATTACTACAGATCTACAACCAGATACAATGCCTCCTATTTTGCTTGTAATTCTTCCACAGTTTTGCAGTTGCTAGACATATGTTTCAATAGTGGGCAAATTCCCTGCGTTTCTTGGAACAGTCCCTCTCCATTACAGCAACAGAGAAAGGGATTGCAGAACACTCAGCAGAGACCGAAAGGTGAGCAAGCATAGTGGCTCAAGCCACTAGTCGCTCAAGCCATAGTGGCAAGCATGGTGAGGCAGAGTGCCACTGAAGCGCCATCAAGGTGCTCTGCCTAGGTGCAGTCAGTACAGAAAGCTGTTTGAATTTTTCCAGAAAACAGTTTCCACTTGACTGACATCTTCAACATGTTAAAAAAAAAAAAAAGTTCATTATTTCATTTCTCTCACAAGCAGAAAGGCCAAGAACAAATGCTGACACATCGGCATTTCACAGAAGAGAGAAATTGTAATTTACATCCACTTCTGCATTTTCTTCCTTTGGATAAAAGATCTCATCCTCTGCACCACAGTTTGTCAGCGCACACCAAACAATAATGATGTATCTAATTGTAGTTATTCAGTGTTACGTACCTGAGCACCTACAACTGAGCAAACAAGTCATTCAGTAAGCCAAATCTGGAACCTCCTTCTGCTTAACCTGAAGACACATTCCACCATTATTCCACTGCTTATGCTCCTTTTTTTGCCATCCAGAGAAAAGCTGACTCAGAAGCGCCTGTTCTTAGGCAAAAGGAAATGGAAGACACTGGAAAACATAAGTACAAGAAAAGAAATCTCCTTAAAACCAAGAAAAGTCTTTTAAAAAACAAATTATTTTGAATTAAGTTGACCATGGAAGAAAACTTCTTTCCTCTTCCTCTGTGTTGCTTGAATTCTCTATGCGTGCTCTGAGTCCAGACTGTGGTTGGAAGGGAGGGAGCTCACTCATCTTTAACATCAGTTTTAATAGAGGTTTGCTAGACTGAACTCTCTCATTCTCTTCTCTCTGCTCTTTCCATGTCACTGATGAAAGAATGGTGTGTCCAGTTTTGAGCAATCATTCTGAGTACGTATTTCAACATTGTTATGGTTAATTAACTTGTTAGATGGCAATCCAGGAGCACTTGGATGTATAGAGCCCTGAGGCATGCTGCATATTTTATCTTTGCCAAATCACCAATTATAACAATAGTTGTGATGAGAATGCTGAGATTCACTCATTCCTTGCCAATCCTAACTTTAATTTCAGCCTCCTCTCTTTGGCTCCAGTGGCAAATAAAGCAGACATCACTGATGGAGGACACCTGCCAATGCTGATCCCTCTTCCAGTAGCACTTTCTGACTAAACATGTCCAGACTAAAAAGTCATTACAGCCAGAAGTACACATACTCAAAATCAGCTAGTATCACTCAGTACTAACTAATGAACAGCACTCTCATCAGAAGCTTCTTGAACAGACAACCTTTAGTTTAACAGATAAACTGGAAGCAGTTTTAAAACTAACTTTTCCTTATAGTGGAGGGCATCTCTTGTGCTTAATTGTGCTAATAATACTTAGCCCCTTGAAATACTTATTCTTTCAGAGACCTGTTAGGGTCTCTGCAACAAAGGAATTCAGATCGACAGACCTGGGGAAAAATGCCAAACACAAAACCCCAACCTACCCAACCCAAATCAACCAAAAAAAGAAAAAAATTTAAAAGAGAGAGGAAAAAGGATATAAGCAACATCAGAAAGCACTTAGGCAGGACACAAGTACCTGATCCCAAGCACTCCGGCACTCTAGTGCTAGAGAAAACTCTATTTGATGGATAGCTCTTTTATCCACTTCACAATGCCTTGGTTTCTGAACTAGTTCACTTATACACCCAGAACTGTCAGCTCAGTCTAAGCAGAGAAGCTCAGCACTCAGCTCTGCTTCAGCCTGCCCTGCTCCCAGAGGCAGGGCTTTATCTCAGCCAGGTGGAAGGAATCACTCAGCCATAGTGCAGCTGGTTTCCAAGTTTTGGAGATGCAGACAGATACCATGGTATTTCTTGTAGAACAGAGGATGAAGTGAGGTCCTCTAAATTCATTATCAGCCTGATGCTTAGTTGCTCCTGCCTGTGGCAAGAAAGCTGTGCTTCTGAGCAGGACAACCACCTCAGCCCACCAGCTTAAGTTGTGACACTGTTTAGGGAAGCACTCAACATGCTCAGGGCACTCCAATGCACGCAGGGAGTTATGGTTCCTCTGCTGCCAGAAATCCTTGCACATTCAAGTGCCAAACATACAGCTCATTTTGGGGGAAGAATCACAGCTCACAGATGCCCTCTTCCTCAAGCATGTCCTAAGCATTAGCCTACAGTCCTACAGCTTTTTTATTTCTTTGTATTCATGTTTTTGTCTCCTTTTAATTAAGTTTCATTTTGTGACGCACATTCAAAGGGAGATGGGAAGGGTGTTATTTTTCTAACAAATGCCTGCCTTGAAAATGGGACAAGTAGATTTGAATTTGCTCAGGCTGAGAAGGGAACTGAATATAAATCCTTCACTTTCTCTGCAAGGGCTGTAACCACCTGTTGCTGTAGGAAAGGTGCACAACTGACACACAGGACACGCCATATCCTGCTCTTGGAAGGAATGGACCCTGGCAGCATCCCTAAGGCAGGACCAGACTGCTGCAGGAAGACCTCTCCCTGAAGTGCAAATCCTGTAGTAGAACATTTCACTCAGGTGAGCACTCCAGGCAACGTCTTGCAGAGCATACAGATTTTGCATGACTCTCTTCAGCCTCATGCGGCTGTGAATTAAAAATGCTAGGGAAGAAAAATCAACAATTTTGTCTAAGAATTGGTAAGATGCTTCCAGATTGATCCAATACCTAGAAACACTAGGCTGACTTTACAGTTTGGGTGAAATGGTCCTGTAATCTGATTCAGTTACTTTTCTTGGCTAAAAAGTGCTTTTCCCCAGTAACTTCTTTTCAAGCAAAGCTGGCGTTAGCTCTGGGCTGCTTGAAGCTAGTCAAATTGCAAAATAATTGTCCCAGGTGCAATCTTTCTGAGAAAATGCCAACAGGTATTCACAAGCTGGGTTTAGACCACGTGCTGAGCTTTGCAGGCGACTGTGGAAGTGTCAAATGATGACCACAGCAAAGGCCTAGGGGCTGGAGGGGCTGTGGCCCTGCTTTGAGGCCCTTCAGGCTTTAGGCCTTTTAGACCTTCAGGTCCTCCTGTCCTGTATGCAAAAGATCAAGAGCAGCTGTAGTGGGTTAGCAGTTACCTGCCCCCCCCACCTTTATAAACCCCGGCTAAAACTCAGAAAAACACAGGAGGTTAATAAATGAAGCTTTATATTTACAGCAATGCACAATATACAAGCAAATATTTACAAGATATAACAAATATTTACAGATATATACAGTGAAAAGGTAATGCAGACACCACACCCCTCCNTTTTAGTGATTTTACTCTGAATTAGCCAAAAGACAGAGAGACAAAGGAGAAAGCAGCTGCAGTGCCAAACAGACCGAAGCCCTCTGCTAATCTGGCTGTTTTGAAACACGTCTTAAAAACAACTTTTTTTTTCTTTCCCAGTGAAACTCGGTGAAGTGACACAATGTGTTTAACTCTCTCTCAGCCAATAGTCTAATTTCTCACTCAAATTCTCCAATTAGCTCAAACCAACACAGCAGCTAACAGTTACTATCTTGTGCCATGCTCATTCAATACACAAATACACATATTTTCACTTCAGCTTTTCCGTGCTTTAAGTGCAATTAAAAAAAAATAATTAAATCCATTAAATCAAATTGTGTGCATCCAAAACCCAAGCCTGGTTTTTTTTTTTTTGGTTTGGTTTGTTTTTTTTACTTTTCAGTTAATTTACACTGTAGCAGTTCTACATACCATGGCTGTCTTGTAATAATACTTCATATGGTGCGATACGCTGCCTTACTTTTCTTCTTGGCCCAGAGTGAATAATTCAGCATCGCATGTTTCATAGTCCTAGTCATAAATGTTGGAATTGATGACACAGAGGCATTGGAGTAGTCTCTCATTTTACCTGCTCAAAGATTCAGTGGAATTTGTTGAGACATTTACAATTCCCTTGAAACACAGGCTTCTAACTTGAAGTTTTTCATTTTTTCCCACCCACTGCCAGGACAGTGACTCCAAGGACACAATATATGTGCAGAAATTACAAAAACACTGAAAGGCTCAGATACAGTTTAAGAAGGAAATGTGTGATGAACAACACTTAAGATGGCTTTCCCCTTCTAGCAGTGAACAGGCATTGCCAGCACACAAGCATACACCAATTCCCAGCATTAAAAAAAAATCTCAGTAGCTGTCCCTGTTCTTCTGCCCACAAAGAATTTTAGTATTTAATGGGTTTTCCATTTGCAGAAATCACCTCTTTTGACTCTCCAACGTGATTTTTTGGTAGCAGTTGGATCCTCCCAACCCTTTCTGCTCCAGGATAAACAAATTCACCTCTACTTTAGCTCTCTTCTGCTCAGCTCCACATTTTTATGGCTCACAACTGAATCAATCTATTTGTCAATAATTGCACTTGTTTAAAAAATAACCAACAAACGCTACTAGTCTTCCTACTGGAAGTAATCCCAGATACACCAGAGTGCAATATGAAAGATATTAAAGTACTGATTGTTTGCTTTCAAAAGGTGAGATTTTGACCACAACTGATTCTGTAGGCAAGAAGCAACTTGTGTAATTTGTGCCCCTGCTGAAGTCCCTACAGGAAATGCAGTGAGTCCAGCATTGTCTGGTGTTGCTCTTCATACAGGTGTAACTCGTATGATCCTATACTCCAAATCCAATGCCAAAGCAGATTAAGGTTTGACATTTTGGAACAGAGAAAAAAACTGCCTTCCCTAAGACACTCCTACTGCAGGAGCTAGCTAATTTAGATAACTGTGCTACATACAAATAATAATGCAGTTCTTCATTTATCTGTAAGTACTGTGCAAAGATTTTATGCAATGCTTCTTTTTTTCTTTTCATGCTTTTTTTTTTTTTTTTTTTTTTTTTCCTGCAAGCAGTTAGGTACTGAAATGGAGGCTCTGGGGCAGATCAAGGAAACTGATGGAACAACCTCAGCAGCCCACTCATTAGACTTCCTGCATAACCAGGAAGGATTTTCTGCACAGCCTGTTCCTCTTCCCAGACATCACAAGGTGAATTAGAGTACATCAAATTAAGATATAGAGGAAGTTTCAGCTAGAAGAGAATAACCTGATTTGTATTTCACTGGGACATGAGGGCAAAACATTTGTCTTTATTAAAGCAAACAGAAGGATAACAATGCTTTGCAGTCCAAGGCCAGAACACAACCTTCACTGTAAACAGAGGGCTTAAATACTGTTCTTAGAAGGATCATCTTTTAAAAAGTTGTAAAAACCCTCGGTGGCCAGAACTAGTGCCCTTGTAATTCTCCTTTTGTTGGTTGCATTTGTAGCATTACACTTCAATATTGCCTCGGATACATGGTGGCCTTGCTTTACTTTCTGCATGCTTTTTCATAAGCTGAGTATTACCTGTTAGGTATGTCTCTACTGTACATTAAGATGCGGAGGGATTTGCAGTGAAAACAAGTAACACTGCTGTACACTTTTTACATCTTCCAGCCCAAGGTCTCAAAGCATTTCCCAGCTGTTAGGTGTAGCCTCAGGGGCTATTCAGCACATGGCAGTCCTGAGAACAGTGGCCCCCATAGCACTTCTAGAGTGGCTGCTTGATCCTGCAGCCTCTTATTTCAAATCTCTCTAGTAATGAGCTGTTTCGGTTTTAGCTCTGGCAGGGAACATTTCAGTTGCATCATTGCAGAGCTGCTCTGTTCTATTAAGAGTGTCTCTCTCTAAAGCATTAATTTTAAAAGCTTACTTAGTAAATATCAGATTTCATATTGTTTCATTTGCCATTTCCCATCCCAGTCTTAAGGCTAAGGACAAAAGCAATGATTCAATCTTATTTCTGATAAGACTGCTACTGGTCTCCTCTTCTCTTCCACCTCTCTCTTCTCCCAAGGTTTCTAAATAACAAGTATTACCACTTCCCCAGCTATCATTCTGAGCCCCTATTAACACAAAGCAAGGCTGTGGCATCTCTTCAGGAACACAAGAGAACGCGAGACCCAAGGCACCCATGAACCTGTAGATGGTAAAAACTATTTCGCTCTGCTTCTAGGTTTAAAGAGCCACTGCCAGGACAAAAGACTACAGAAAATGTCCTCTACAAAGACTCAGTAAATGAGAAAGGTCGGCAGTGACAGAGCTGCTAATTAGATGGGCTGCTGCCTAGCTGTCTGAAACCCAAGGATTTGTCTGTCAGGTATTTTGTTTTTATTTTCTGGGACCTTGACAGCCTTATGTATTATGGTGATGTAGTTCATACAACACAAAGACATTTCTTTTCCATTTCTTTCATTAGTCATACCATAAATGCATCACTGTGTTTCCCACTAGGTTTTTTTTTCTTTCTAGAAAAAGTAGGTTAAAGAAGGTATAGGATAAACCAGCAAAATCTTACATACTCTGAGTAAGTGGATACTTCTGAACAACACTTTGCAGGCAGACAATTAGTTCAGTATAAGTTTCTTTCATTAGGAAAAAGTTATAGCACTTGAAATGGCCAGTTCAAACATTTTCTGAATTGATTTTTCAGTTCAAAAGTTAACAAAATTCCTGTTAGGGTCATTTGTTTGGCATCTCAGAGTTTGCATCTCTCCCCCTTTCTTACCATGTCTCTGTTCTTTCCCTGCTGGAGATAAGCTGGGGGATTTGCATGCTATTTTCTCACTGACTCATTTTCCAAATATGGCCATCTAACAAATATTATTTCTGCAGGCAGCCATCCCCTTCGGATCCCTCATAAAGGAAATTACTCAATCAATAAAGTTAATTTTCACTCCCCCCTGAAGCAGCCACCCACCCCAGCAGATGTTCTGAAACAGACTAAAACAAAGCCAGAAACCTACTCAGATCCAAGTATCTCTTGCCAATGTCCTCCTGCAGCTAAGGTTCAAATTAATACTTTAAATACACTAGGAAGCAATGTAGAGAGGAAGACCATGATCTGCTGCTTTAATTAGCTAACAGAAAGATTTAATAAACAGCAGTGATGAGCTCTGGTCTATCCACACTTTATTCTGCAGTCAATCCACTTCTATCATATCTATTGTTTTCGTGTTGAAACAAATTCAAAGGTAGGTGTCTCTGTGCACAGCACAAATTACCACAGTTCTCAAGCTGACCCAGTAGGACAGAAGAACTAGTCTTGCTGCCTTGTTTCCATCTCAGGAGGAGGTGCTCACTGGAAAAGGATAAAAGACTTATTGGAGACCCTGAGAAAATACTGCAGCTTCATTACTCCAGCTTATGTATGGATACCACTGAGGAGACCCTCAAAACTTCTTTAGAGTCTGTTTTTGCAAATTGCAGCCTGTGGCAAGTAATGTATGAGAGCATTACTCACAGAAGGAAAGAACAAAACACTTCTTTTGTATCTCTTTTGCTTACCATAAGAAAAAATGAGGTTCAATACCACATACTGGAAAAAAACTTTTTGGGATCTACTCTAATCTGCTTTACATAAACATGGTATTCATGGAGCAAGTCAGACTTAAACTGAGAAGGCTTAGAACTAGGATCTCCTCCAGAAGGGCCTTTGTCCAAGTTCTTGCCACATGCAATCTCCCTCATCCTTTCATGTCAGCAAAGGCAGCACAGAAGTTGGCCCCAGTTTGAATCTCCTTGGAAGAAACACTTGGGTATACAGGGCACTGACACCCTTCAGAAGGACTGAATGAGTGTGCTAGCTGGCCTTAGATAAAGTTTTGAAAGAAACAGAAAAATGAAGGTTTAAATTTAACATTTAATAACAAAAATTACAGCTGTCATCAGGCATAATATAAAGAAAGATTCTTAACAACTAAAGCAAGTCTCCCCAGAGGAAAAAAAAAGTCAATTATGGAGAAGGGGACTTTATAGGCAAAACAAGTGTCATGAAATGACTCAGAAGTGCAGTACCAATACTGAATATCCATCCTTGCAGTATGTAGAGTATAGGCTGTGAAGGAACTGGAACCATCAATTTCAAGCATATGACATGAAACTAAAATCAGGGGAAAACCACTGTGAATAATGATAGCAGGGAAGAGAATGTAAGGAGAAACTGATCTACCTACTGACTGTCTGTTCACTAGGATAAAAAGGAAGTAATACATTCTTAACTGAGTGACTAACCAGGGCACTTGTAGAATGTATCTGTTTACATGCCTAAAATAACTCTCCTGTCTCTGCAGCATCAGGGGTGTCAGTACCCTAGGGACTACCAGGCACTATTTATGTTATAGGTGTTGCTATTCCAGAGGCAAAATTAGCCTTGTCTCTGAGGAGTTTATCTCCTGGGGGTCTTCTGAGCTGAAAGGCAGAGTGGGGCAAATCAACTAAGTGGCTCCATGAGACAGGGCAGAGGTTAGGCGAGGCATGCTGTAGCTGTCCCAGAAATCCCCTGTGGGTTTGTGCCACCTCACACAGATGGGATTGGAATTTTCCATAGCAGGGGCTACCTGGGGAGGAATACCCCATGCTTTGGTGTTGTGCTAATAAGGAAGGAGCAGCTGAAGAGTAAGAGAACTTTGATTCAGACCATAGCAACTGCACATACCTGTGACTGCAGCAATTTCCATCCTGCTGACACAGCTGGCACCAGGAAAGCTAGTTACAAAGAAATTAACCACTGTAATTTCAAGCAAAGCTGTTGCTATTAAAAGGACAAAGACTTCTTAATGAGGAACAGAGCAAAATCTTCTGTACAATCGAATAAGTCAGCACTTGATTTGATAGGTGATGGAAACTAGCAACTCAATACAGCTGACCTCTCAGACAGAACCTCTGGTGCCAAGAGTGAACAGATTAACCACAGTTGCTTGTAAAATTAATGGCAAATGTCACAAGCCTGTTGGTTGCTCAAACTGAGCTCATAACAAAAGACAGTGAGCAACATCCTTCCACAATAAATCCCTATGATGTATCACATAGAATAAGCCTAATGCACAGAGGTCCAGCACAGTCTGACCAAAGGCTCCTGAATATGATCATTGCTTTGCCCTCTTTGTTCTGCTTATTGCAGAGCCGAAGTATCAGATCAATTCATGTTAGTTTTTCAACATAACTACCTAGCATAAATGCTTTCAAAAGAATTAGCTCCAGTTGCATGACTTGCTGAAAATATAGATCCTGGAAATGAAGCATTAAAAAAAAATCCCCAAAAAACAAAATGTAAAATCTAGACCACAACAGAATTAGTGCTGCAAAGTGGTACTTGGTATCTCATCCCATCTGGGCATGGAGTCATTCTAACTAACACCAAGCTCTGAAAAGTCAGGGTTAATGACAGACTGCACACAGATGGGAGTTTCCCAAACTTAAGATCACTCTCTATACCACCTCTCCAGCTATCACAGCTGATCTACAGCAGCTTTCTCCTGCATTTAAGCAGTTTCTGCCTAACCACTCTGAAAGTACTATTTACAGTTCAAAATCTGGACTTGGAAACATCTGAACCCAGGGAGTGGCAGCTCTGGACTGATCAACAGGAGCAGTAAATTCTGTGCTAACAGTCTAGGGCTCAGCTATTGTCTTTATACAGGAAAAAGGCCAGATTTTTAATAAGAGATTTTTCAATCTACAGAGTTCTCTTTCTTTTGCTGTTGTCATATTTGCAGTCTCTTCATAACACTGAAGGTTTCTTAGTGCTAAGGGACGAGTTTTGCCTTCTGGCCTTCCAGGGCTGGGTCGTACTATTCAACTTAGAAAAGAAGACAATGCCTGCGGCTTTTGGGGCTTTGTCAAAAAGTATTTTTCCTTTGAATGCAAAGCACAAACCCTCTACGTACAGATTCCACCCTTGATGACAGCATTGGGTGTGGGTGAGATCTAAACAAGCCTCAATCCATCTGCTATTGAAAAGCCACAGACAAACTTCTCCTGCCATTCCTTGGGATGGCTGCCTCTGCTTCTGTTCCCACTCCAGAACCTGGTCCTTGCATATATCCACACTGCTCTGCTGATAGGCAGGAAAATCTTCTAAGTCATCTCTTTGTGAATTTTGTAGAAGCACACTGAATCTGAAGTGCTGCTTGGAAGGGATCTGTGACACTTCAAGCATTCTTAATGCAACCTTCATGGGTCATCACTACACCAAAGCTTGATTTCTCCTGCTTTTCTAAATATTACTGATGCGTGAAGAGACAAATATCTGTTTAGCTTCAGATTCTGGAATTAGAAATGTCTCTGTATCTTGTGGTCTGTTGCATTAGAGGCGCTTGTACCTGCAGGCTTTTAGAGATGTGTATAATTGATCCTGTACTGAAGTGAAAGTAAACATACTTGCTGCACAGACTAAATGGAAACAATTGTCAGCCTCTGTGGAGACTACATTTAGATAAGTTCTCTTAGCAGCAGGCTACAGCCCACTATACTTTGCTCTTGGGACATGGCATCTTTTCTTAGAAGTTATTAATAGTATGAAGCACTATCTAGTGCTGCTTTTTTTCCACAGAAATGGTTTTATTTCTATTTGCGACTGAGTGCTCATTACCACATCATTTTTCACCACTACCAAGTAAACATTCTTACACCAGTGGTTGCTTGTGGGCAAAAAAAAAGTGGACCAGACAATACAGCTGCTTCAACACAGGCAGTCTTCCTTTTCCATGACCTCTGCCCCTGAAGTACTTAGCACAAGAAACCTGTGAATCCACAGAACAAGTCTTGCACTGGGTTTCACAGCCTCAGTTTCAGGCTGATGACCACACCTGTCTCATGTCACAGCTGGGACACTCTTACAATCTATAACTCCATGGTAAGGCTCTAGGATGCCTGTAAACTGTTTGCCAAAATCGAGTTCTTTAGTTACTCTTAACACTGGACTGTGAACAGCAGCTAGAACTAAGCTTTGAAGAACACATGGACACTTAGGAAACATATTAATATCTGGTCACCTATTTTAACTTGAGGCATGGCTTGGCAGCAGCTAAGAAATAAACGCTATTAAAAATATGTTGATTGGTGAAAGGTAAAATACTTTGAAATGCAGTTTTTTTCTATGTACCCTATGAGCAAACAACTTGTATAAATTGAAATATGCTGTAAAGGTAGCCTGGCTAGCAACAACCTGAGGTTGTACCTGGGCTCAAAACCCACAGCCACTGCTTCTCTGCTGCCAGTTTTGCAACTCATTGCACAGAGCTGCCGATAGCTTGAGGAGTGCTGCACCAATGCAGCTAGGGTAACTGGTTACCTCATTGCTGCTCTGGTGGGGTGGCCTCCTGTTTATGCCCTTGCATTGGCATGCTGAGGAATTTCCCCTGGACGATGCTATCTGCTATGCTACATCTTTGGAAATTCATGACCCCACCTGCTGCTGTGCAATTGAGAAAACTGAGAACTACAAGAGCTGATGAATGAATTTTTACAGGATACTTGACTTCAGTTTTAACGAGTCTACCCTGGTGACTAGCAGTAGATGACATCAGAATACACAGTTCTCTCACTTGGAAAGATAGTTAGACTCTCCTAGAACATCCATCTTCTTCCTAAAATTCAGCGGATATTATGCAAAAAAAAAAGTTTGTCTTCAGTTTCTTTAAGCAGTGAGTACTGTAGTTTCTCCACATTGGGACATGAACATATAATAAGGCTCATAGTAATAAATGTTTCTACTCCATGTTTTCTGAGGAGTTACTTCTTTTATGGCTGAGAACTTATTTGCCATATAGTAAGTCTTGGTCAGGAGCTGCAGGCAAAAACTAGTGTGTTGAGGCTGAAGGCGGATGGTAAGCAGGTCACCACGTGCCGTAACTGAAAGAGATTTCCTGTGTGCTTTTCTCCAAAGTCAGGAAACAGACCTGAATAGATTTAGGCGTGAATTCTGTTTTCACATTACTGTTACCTTAGAATCATAGAATGGTCTAGGTTAGAAGAGACCTCAAAGATCATCCAGCTCCAATCCCCCGCCATAGGCAGGGACACCTCCCACTAGAACAGGTCGCTCAAGACCTCATCCAGCCTGGCCTTGAATACATCTAGGGAGGGAGCAGCCACAACCTCCCTGGGCAACCTGTTCCAGTGCCTCACCACCCTTACTGTCAAGAACTTCCTCCTAACATCCCGTTCAAATCTCCCCTCCACCAATTTGAACCCATTGCCCCTTGTCCTGTCATTACAAGACCTTGTGAAAGACCTTGAAAATTTATTTTGCAGTTGTCAGTAAAATACTTTCTTGTGCTAAGTTGCTGTACTCTACTTTCGCCTATAGCCAATATGCATGGCAAAGCGACTCCTGATTTGTGTTTAAAGCACATAACCTACAAAGTACTCTGGATTCATTTGCCATGTATCCATCTATTTTCCAGTTGATTTTCTTCTTTTGGATACAATCTGTAAAACAAATGGAGAACATGCTACCAGTAGGCCACCTCCTATTTCCATAACAGCATCATAAAAGCCCATGCACACACGCTGCATGTTACACAGGTGAATACCCTTTAAGTAGTTGCCTTTTATAGGATCATCCACGTAATACAGTTGTTTTCACGAGGCAACATAATTCCTTGCAGTTTTCATAGGGAGTATAAAAAATAAAGCATTTGTCTGAATAGTGCAGATTTTATCCTTCACTGTACAACCTCCCTAAATAAGACACAACATTGTTTGTTTATTATAGCATTAACACAAATTTCCACTAGCCTGCCCCAGTGACCAAACACTTCTGATATACGGTCAAATTAGATAAATGGTCAAACGGATAAACAGTCAAATTAGATGGGCAACCCATCTGCATACACACACACACATTCACCTTCTCAAAGTATTAGCTAGAGCTCTTCAAAATATCAATTATTAGGAAATGAAAACACAAGTTACATATCGCTTACCTGAAGCATATGAGCAATATACCTTTACATGGTATTCTGGAAGCTCCCCTTCAAGCTAGGAAGGATCCTGGCAGTTAGCAGGACATAAGAAGGGTAGGCTGACTGCTTCAATTCACAGAACTCTTTATCAGTACTTATCTATGACTCCCCCCGCTCCTTGTTCCAATTATTTTCATTACCAGAGAATGACAACCTGACCTGAACATTTACAGAAAAGTCTAGAAAAAGTCTGTGAAATTGTTGTTTAATACTGGAGATGAAGAAAGAACATATTTAGGAGCAGAGGTGCTATTCTGGATACTGTTTGCTTCCAAGGGGTAGCTACAGTAAGTACATCCCCTTCCTTTCTAATGGATTCAAGAAAATAAAGGCTATGCAAATAGACAATTCTGGATGCTGTAATGCAACAAATCTCTGGAATTAATATATACAGTAAAACCTAAGACATAATCTATACACAATATTTATTTTTTAAAAACAGTACAAAATCCAGTATTTTCAGCTACTCTAGCTGCTTTTAGATGTACCTTTGAACATGCACCATACTCTGCAATGATGAAATTCTTTTACATCAAGGCTGGTGACAGTCAAAACTGTTCACATGAATCAGCTTCGAGTTCACTGTGTTGACTTTTGTGTCTTGTGGAACTAAGGAAGTAGCCCCTTATGTCCCAAGTAATATATTTCTTAATGTGAGCTGTGCATTATCAGCTTATGAGAGAGCATTAGATCTACTGTGCAAAACTATTTTTCTACCGGGAGTTCTTCATGAGTAACAAGATGGTTCACAAATCCAGTATCTTGAACTAGCTAAACACGGAGGCAGCAGCAAACTTCCTGAGCCTGCTTTTCCTGATCTTCAGAAATCTTGATGTTTGGTGCTGAATAGGGACAAAAGGAACACACAAAAAAAAATCTCTTTATAGCTCTATTACTTTTAGTTGTTTAGAGGGAAAAGCATGGGAATAAAACACATATTAAAAAGTAACCAAGATCAAATCATACCACCTTGAGAAAGACATGGACAGAAAAAAAAAAAATAGTACTGGCTAGCAACAAGTTCTGCCAGTTCTACAGATGTACTAGGACATTAAAATCTGGAAGAGGCTACTGGCAACAGAACTGGAAGGCTGCAGGGGCACTGAGACACAGAAGTTGTGCATCTTCAATCATCAAAGGATGAAATTAAACCCAAGGAATTTAAATATGTCTCAAAGCTGGAATTAAGCACAGCTTTTCCTAAAGAATAGGGTAATTACTGTAATTATTTTCTGTACCTAAAAATGCACTTACTGTAATTATTTGCATACTGCAGGAGAGGACAGAACTTCACCTATAAATAGTTTAAAAAAGATGGAGAGAATGTCTTTGATTGTAAGAATGTTTTCTCTTCCTGTGTTAGTTTAATGGGATAGGTGCCAATGCTTTTATGAATTATGAATGCAGCAGTCTTCTTTCCAAATGAAGACGTTGGAAGTCTGCCACTGGAGTGAGGTGTTCATATTACACACTGCCAGCAAATGTCTGTTTCTTTAATGAAAACTAGATTACTAAATCACTTTTCTTCTGAAAAACATTACTCTTGCCTATAACGATAATGATGTTGCATAGCATATTCTCCTCTAGAATAAGAGAAAAAGTAATCAGGATAGAAAGCAATTTGAAGGACAGTTTTAACAGGGAAATTCATATGCTGTGCCCTTGATGTAAATAACTGAATACTACCTACCTTTCTCCGTCAATAAAACATAATCTGGGTTTATGACTGAGCAGGCATTTGCTGCTAGTCCTTTGCATAGGTCCTTTTCCAGAATGAGCCTGGTTTTAGCTACCTGAAACAGAGATTCTTTAAAATAAACATCAACATTTTAAATTGAAATCTTGCTTCAGAAAACATTGCAGGAGCAGTATTTTGCACTTTGAATCTGTTTAATAAAGAATGTAGTACCGTAATGTACAAGCATTATGTAAAGCTTGTTTATTTTTTCCACTGAGTGACCCCAAGTCTCAGGAAAACCATTAGAAGAAGGGAAAGCATTAATCTCTGACCTTTGACAAATCTGCGTGTTTTAAAAAGGTTCAAGAAAGCCAGTGAAGCTGCGCTACTGCAGCTGCAGTTTGCACAGCAGCCAGGGATGCCAGGAATGCACTTTGCCTGTGTATCAGTAAACTGCATTAGTAGCAAATCCCATAGAAAACATGTTTCGTGTACTCCTATGTACAAATTGCAATCTACTACATATACCTTCACATTTTGTGTTCACAAGCAATTGTTAAATTTTGCTAACATCTATAAGGGTTTTACATGAGAACTCATGCAGTGGTATTGCATGTTTCACAGCAGCATCTCAGAGAAAAGGTATGGGTTTTCCTGAAAAACAGCTCTCCCTCCTTCTTTGCAATAACTCAGTATAAGAGGATTGTTAGTTCACACCAAGAGCTCATTTATACAGATATCCTCTGGCTTCCATTTTGCATGCACATTTATTTTACGTTACCTTACATTACCCCAATGACATAGTAAGGGGTGACCAGAAGCGCACAGAACAATAAACACTTGAAACCAAGAGAAAACAAAAAGAAAAACAACAACAACAACAAAAAAAAAGCTGACACGATATCAAGCAAAGAAATGAGGCTTAAAAAACAAAAAAAATCAGTGGCAGAAGCTCAATGGGATTGTCAGGCACTGATATGTACTTTTTGAAAAAAAGCCTCAAACACAGTCACAGTGTGTAACTCACCTGGTTGTATTTTACAAACAAGGTGCCAAATCTAGTCAACTTTAGTGTTAGGCAGGCTTTGAACCCATGAAAATAGATGACAACACACTCTACGACATCAACAAGAACAAAAGTAGACCATGTAAGCACCTTCTGATTTTTCTGTAAGGAAAATATTATGGCATTCCACATCTACTCTGCATCCCTGCAAGCTGATAGTATTCTTGCATGATTAAGAAGTAACACCAGTAAATGTTTTAATTCAGATATTATTACAAACTGGAAAGAAGCCAGATAAACCCAGAGTTTTTTTTTTTATTGCACAAAATAAATTATATAGAAACAATGCAACAAAACAACTCGTATTGTAGGCTGCACAACAGATGTTACAACATGAATATATTTATTGCTTTGAGAAAGGAGCAATTCAGTGCTAGTAAGCAGATTAGTTATACTTCTTGCTCATCTAGATTTTTTATAAAATTAATCCAACTGGGCTAGAGGCATCTTGCAGCATACAGGTCAAACCAAATTGTCATTTGCTATCAGCTGTTACAAAGGTGCTGTGAACATTCTTGACATTAGCATGAAGCACTTCAACATCACAGGCAGTGAGCCATACAGGTAGTTACATGAGAAATATCACTACGCATCAGATAGATTTATATACAAGATTCTAAAAAGATCTGTTTATAGAGTTTGCACAAATTGTTCCAAAATAATCTTCCTTAAAAATGTAGATTCAGCTTTCAACAGGCACAATTCCCTCTATGTCATGAGGCAGGTTTTGCCAAAACCCCCCTTGTACCGTAATTGCTCACTAGTGCTAACTTAGAGGCATCTCATTTTTACCAGGGCCACACTTGGCTTCTAAGGATTTTAGCACAGATTAAAAAAAAACAAAAACAACTCCATTCCTTTGGTAGAACCAGGTGAAATTTACAGTGCTTTTTTGAATACTTTGAAACACAATGTATTTGGTTCTTTAAAAGATAAAAGACTGCAATACTGGTATTGCACTCACAGCACAAATGGATTTAAGTTTGTTAACTGCTACTTTGTGGACCCTGAGATGCTAACCCCCAATGAATTAATACAGAAAATAGCTCAACAAAAACTACAGTAATGGACAATATTCAAATCACAGAAGAGACTAAAACCTGATCACTTGCAGGTCTTTATGAAACATGGAAATTAATAAGTGTCATTACAAGTGTTCATAGTGAGGGTGATATGCAAATATTTACTTAGCTGAGTTTTTAATGCAGGATTCTACTGCTACAGTATGCACTTGATGTTGCAAAATTTATTTACTTATGGCGAGGTAATAAAAAAAGATTAAATTTAAACAACAGCCAATCATGAAAGCAAATTCAGTGAGGAAGTGGAAACTCTGGGTCATTTAAAGTTGTAGATACATGGATAAATAGAGAGAAATAGCTCCACTGTGGTCAAGCTGAAGAGCTTAACTCAGCATCAGACCCACGGAGTGGACTCCTGTAGAATCCCACCAATGTAAGTAAATAGATTTTGAAATGCACACCAATAACTAGAAATAAATCTGGTTGCCACTTTTTACTGTGCTCAATAACATTTGCTTGACTGTTTTTTTCTCCCTCAAACTGTTAATCCACTGCATTAAATCAAAATACAGTTAAGGTTTCAAGTAGTTGTAAAATATTACAAGAAATTAGTTATTCTGAATTGAAACCACTTTTTGTACAAATGCTCAAAAACTTCAGTGATGCAATCATGTTCCTTGCCTGTATCCAGCAGTAGTTTCCTTTGGAGGGAAGTAAGTGTTAAACTTGTCAAACCTGGAATACTTCTTTCGTCTGGGAAGATGACTTTAAAATACTCTATGTAAAATTTTGTCACCAATTTGTAGAAATGTTTCCAGGTATAACAAAACAGAAAACAAAATATACCCTAAGCCACCTATTAAAACATAAAAAAAAATACAGTTAGCATTTTTAGTAAGTATTATTACTATGAAGTAGAAATGTTACAAGGCAGAAGGCAGCTAATATCAAAGATGAAAAGCAGCACCACAAGTCTCTATTTTGCAATCAGCTTTCTGATCAGACAGAAAATGTATTCCCATACTCAGATACAATTGATTAAGGTAAGGAATGCATTTAGCCCAGCTGTACTAACTATACAGCTTCACACAGAATAAACATTCCAAAAATCAATGGAAAATGCATTTGAGAGAAGAAAAAAAAGGAAAAAAAAAAAAAAGAGTTATTCTCTAAGCAGCATTTTGTTTTCTTTTTTTTTTTTTTTTCCCCCCAAAACATTGACATAGATAGATATCGGACTGATTAAATATCTACAAGTGCTTTTTCCTTTACAAAAATACATATATTCTTAATATTAGGATAGACTGTCATTAACAATGACCTGTTTTTTTTTTCACTTCAATTTGAATGATTTATAAGCTAAATTTTACAACCACAAAAAGGTTTATTTGTAATACGATGTTATCACTTTTGACAAAAAGCTTAAAACATTTTATATTTTAAAACAAATTAGCAACATAATATCACAATATGTTCTATGAGCTCCTAAAGTACTGTGAGGGCTGTTACACTAAAAACTGGTAACTACTGATCAAATGCAAGGAAGCATCAGAACATTATTACTGCTCACCGTAGGCTCCTTTCATATCATAACTTGGATCACAGCTTATATAAGGACACTTAGGCCCCCATCCCAATAAAAATCCATTGAGAGTAACGACATCCTCTGCTCAGTAGCCAAGGGACATACAACAATTCAGGCTTTGCATTGACTTTTAAAAATGCAAAATACTTTCCTTTCAATAGTTAAGTCTGCAATAAGGGAAAAAATGATGCATTGCTTCATGTTTATTCTAAGAATCTTGTATTTGTGAAAGGAAAATATGATCAGTTTTTAGAATGAAATATTTCAGTCATCTATATAATCAAACTGTCCTATCACTTTCCAGTTTAGTTAACCACTATCCTAGAAAGGTAATAAAGATATTTGGATTTCTTTAATCTTTCTATCTTACACTGCACAAGTAAAATAACTGAATCCTTACTAATCAACGGTTTTATGTTAAGGATAGCAATGCCATTTGCTAAAAAAATATCTATAAAAATCTGTAAAACATATTTAGTATCTTCTCATTATCCTCCAAACCTATCCTTTCCACCCTCCAAAATATCACTGACTACAACTAGAAAACCCAAAAGTAGCTTGGTGAGTATTTTGTGCTTTGGAAGGTTTACAGGATTGACAGCACACTAAGATTGTTATGAGTTCACAGGCCAGGTATAGCAAACACATCAGTAATGCAAGCCTTTGTGCTTTGCTTCAGGAACGTGAGCTATGACTCATAAGAACTACTCTAGGTCTGTTAACTCCACCTTTATGCTTCTCCTGTTTGTCTTTTCCTTTTATGTTCTGTCTTGGAAACTTGTAGGTGTGCCTAATCCTTCAGCCTGGTGACACAGACAGTTACTACCAGTTAAATTCTGCTCGACTGATTCTAGGTGTAAATGTTGACCACTGTGCCCCAGAGAAGTGTCAATGTCTTACTCCAAGTCAGTTTCTGAGTGGCCTTACCTTTGGTACTAAATAGGTCCCTTAAAACTATCATGCAATCAGATTATCCATAAAAATTTTTAAACNCAAAAAAATTTTTAAACCCTCCTTTTTTTTTTTTTTTTTGGTTAACAAACAAACTAAATACCTGACAGCAAAAAGTAATTTAAAATCAATTAGTAAGTAGTATTTTTCACTGAAAAGGGAGCATGTCTTCATTTACTGCATTGAAATTCATGAGACAATAGCGACAATGTCTACTGTACCCAGTATAATGGAAAACAGAATTTCAGGAGCAGAATAGCATCATAAAGTACGCCTCACACTTCGATAGTGAACATCTTATTACAACTCAATTTGTAATGCAAACCTCAGTATGTTAACTAGCAGCACAAACATTTTACTGTTGCAGCAATTTTGTATATTATTGCAACCTACTCTCAACTCTTACTTTGCTTTATCCTCACTATGATGAGGAAAAAGGAATTCATGCAGTAACTACTTCTGTTCACCTCATCCTGTCAACTGTCACATTGTTAACCTTGTTAGAAGCTTTTGCTAAAAATACACATAAAAGTTACTTCAAAGAAAAGCACATCTAATGGTTCAGGTAAGCATGCAAAGTTAAACTAACACCTCTCTTTGGTTCAAATCAATGTAATGACAAAAACTTCCACTCTTTCTTTCTAGAATGTTTCCTCCATCCTGGCCCTACAGAACTGGGTCTCCTTCTGCAAGTACAAAAAAAGAGCCTGCACATTTTCACCCATCTACAGAGCTCCTCTGTTTCACTATCACACTCAGTTTCTTACTGGAAAATGGAACTATGTGCTCACTCAGCTATTGTAGCAAGCTACCTGAAATCAGAATGTTTATGGCACATACCCTTAATGCGAGAATCTGATAGCAATTAATTGATTAATTAATTTCCTGACATTTAAATCTGATTGACAGACAAGGTAGACAACAGCTAAAAAAAAAAAGAAAAAATCTAACAGGTAGATCTCCTTATGAAGAAAAATATATTACTACTGTAAGATCATCTTTTGGATGATCTTACATCATTTCCTTTCCTACAGAAGGATGTTTCAGCTGAGGTCTTAAGGCCAAACTACCAATAGGTGGTAAAACTAGCCAGAACTGAGCAGTTTAAAACTTTACACATTTCATTTAGCGCCAGTCAGTCCACTTGTGTTTTAGAATTCACCCTTGAACATGCTCCAGTAGAGTATAATTCTACCTCCTCAACAAGTGTTTTTAGCTGAAGGTCTTGTGGAAGTATTACCTAATTCAAACTGGATAAAATTAATTAAAAATGTAGAATAGTGAAAGCTTTGCTGAAATCCTCAAGTTGCCTGACATACAAAACCTATGAGCTGATTCCTCAAGTGCAACTTCTCTTTGTAACTCTTCAATGTTTACCCTTTTTGGCATGAAATGGATGGGAGGGGAAGAGTATGGGAATGAGCAAAACATGTGTTAGAATATAGGATTAATTACAGGACAGAGTGTGCCTGAACAGACATTTTAGCTGAGATAAACAATAAAATAACATAGCATGAAGCAAAATGAGAGGAATATCCTCTGTGATATATACGCATTTTTTGATAGAAACAAAGAGATGCCTTCAATCTGTCCAGGTTAAGTGAAGAAACAAGCTCTTGATTTAAGCATCTCTTTATATATTTGCTGTTGATAGGCATCCAAGTCTTAATTGAGTTTGACTAGTCCATGCAATCGACCGGTATTTTATGCAGACCCTCTACCAAACAAGGCCCAGTCTGGTTATTTTGAGACTTAAGACAGGCTTTGAACAACTATAACTATCTGTTCTCTAGTATTTCTACTAGACTCGCTATCTGGCTGGGCTGGATATTCATTTTCCTGCAAGTTCTCTTAAGAATATTTGTTTTTTTCTGGGGAGTGAATGCCTCTTGTTGTCTTCAGTGATATGAGAATGTAAAAAACAACAACAAAAAAACCCAAAGCAACAAATGGAACAATACAACTCAGTGACTGGTTCAATTAAAAGGCTAAATTCTGGATTACTTTGCTATTTCAGAAAACAGCAGTGAAGGAGAACTTGTTTACTTCTCTCTCAAAATCATGTGTAACATTTATACATGGGAGAGATGAGATGAAAATCTGGACCATTACTTAGTCTGCAGTAGAGAACAAGAGCCTAGCTTATATCTAAAGGGAATGTGACCAATCTGTCTCTCCTGCAAATACACTGGAATTCTTTTCTGCAACTGCAGAAAAGTCATGTCAAATTGTTGAAATTTATGGAGGAAAAAAAGATCAAGGTCCAAAATTCAAGGGTTTCTAATGCAGGAAATAATTGAAATATAAAAGTAAGTACTTTAATACAGTTTCTACTGGGATAAGGGTTTTAATTTTAAATTATCTAACAGAACACTTTCTTTTTCTGCTTGTTTCCTGTGAAGAAAGCTTCTTGCTGAAAATATTAAGACCATAGGTAAAATACAGAAATGAATATTACTCTACCTAATGTGAATAACAGGTTTGAAAGTATTTTGTACTTATAATCAGGCACTTTGCTTTATATAACATTTCAGTAAAGTTAAAATAGTACTGTTTTTTTTTTTTTTTTGCATAACTGCAAGTAGCTGAGTATGCACAATATACTTAGCCTGCATACTCCTAAGACCTAAAATCCAGAAGCTTTCATGTGAACACTACCTATTATGGGAATGAGTCACTTGTATTATTGTAGTAATCTTGTTTTTATTTGGATGAAATATCAAATATGTTTAAAGGACTAGGCCCTTAGCTATGAGCAGTGTAGCAATGTGTGATGGAAGACACGTTTCTTGATTAATCATCTAATTCCTCATTGATTGTTATAGGAGTCACTGTTAATTTTAACTTAAAGTTTGTTACTAGACAAACGCAGCTTACCGCTATGTTCAACAAGAAGTTGCCTATGACTTTCAGGAATGAGTTACCCCAGAGTTAAAAGCAGACACTAGCTTTTCACTTTTAGGAAGAAAAAAAATTAAAGAAAAAAAAAAATCACCAAGTGTGATGAATAAGAGACATCAAGGTTAGGTAGCAGTATGGAATCCTGTAGGTCGTATATCTCTGCAACTAGGAACTGCTGATATAGGAAAGCCATAGAAACACAGCAGCAGCAACACTTATTTTATATTTCTATTCTATACAAACATGCAGTGGTGACACTTTGTCATAGAAATGCTCAGAAAATGTGACTGTATATGGTCCTCTGCTCTATGATGGCATACAGTGCTGTTGCAATGGAATGCTGAGATACACGATTTGCTTTATCCCATCTTTGGCACACGGGAACCTGTACATGCATTCTCATATTCCTATGCTGCTCAGATATTCTTAATTGGCACAAATGAATTAAATATGCTGTCTGTAGGCACATAGCACACACATACTACAGGAGAGAAGTTTCCTGTAAAGAAGGCAATGTCTTTGTTACGTAATCTGCCCAGTTAAGATATGTATTTCACTGGCACTTCACTGCTACAAAAACTCTTAAACTACAACAGCGCTCAGGCACTGTGCCATCAAATCAGAAATGCATAAAGTGTAGGTGGCTAGATCATATGCATTTAATGCCATGATTCTCAGCTGGGAACATTATATCACGTCTGTCAGTATTTTCCATGCTTCCTTCTCTAATCTAACTTCAAGTTCCACCAAGAAAATATCATGAATTAATCCCACGTCCAATTATGATCAGGAGAATTCATGGTTCTCTGAATTGTGAATACACAAAATCATTAAACACTCAAATCTGTTAGTTGCCATTCAGAAGGCTATACAAAGCAGTCCTATTTCAAGGGTTTTATTAGGCGGATGCAAGCGTCCATGTAAGTGAGCTTTTCAAACCAAGTCTGCTCAATTTTGTCAAAACAGTAAGCACAAATGGTGAGAAAATAACTGTCCCCTGAACCAAGCAGGAATTATGCTTAAGCGTACTACCATTAGTTTTGTGATAAACTGAATCAGGCATTTTGTGTCAAGGAAATCTACAGTGAAAATTCTGGTATAAAAACACGTGAAATATATAAAAACTGTAAGCTGTCATTTGTATGTGTATGTAAATATTTACAAATAATACCCTATTTCTACTGTACAAAACAACTGTATATACTAAAGAGAAGAATGATTTGCAATCAGAGTGCATGCTCTGCTCTTCCAAGCTGCTCCATAAGGAGGACCTCTAGATATGCAAAGAATCTGTTTTTCCCTGGAGATTCTGCAGAGAAGGCCCCTTCCTACACGGAGTATCTCCTTGTTTCTGTCAAGTAGCACATTATAGAGTGGGTGGGCAAAAGGATGACCACTTCCTGCAGCCAGTACGTGTACCCCTTCCCATCTACAGTGTGGACAAACCAGTGCCTGTATCAGCACACTATGCCTGGAGAAAGGAGCAGCAGCTTCCTAAACATTTTGCTTCCCCAGGTTCACTGGCATCTGCACAATATGTGCAACCTTGACCTGCAATGGCAGGTTTCCTAAACAGACTGCTACTGACAGCATCTATATTTCTGCATGTCATATGGGCTTTGGAGTGCAATGTTGGAATTCAACCCAACTCTATAGATTCTTCAAGTCAGCAATGTTAGAACTCCTACTAATATTAAAGGGGCCAGATTTAATCAGCAACATGCTTATTTCTCCTACAGAAACATACTGATGTACGTGAACATAAATTTACAAAGGAGTTACAGCATTTCAACTACCTTTTATACTTGATCCAAAGATCGAATTTTCACTTTGTCTTGCCCAAGCATTAGTTTACTCTATCGTAGGTTCTGAAAATTTGATTTGGTTCCTTTTAGCTGTATGCAAAAGGCATAAAAAAGTAAACAGTTATCTACAATACTAGCAGGCGTGTATTAAGTAGAAATAACTTACTGAACTGTATGTATCTCAAAAGAATCTGAAGTGAAAAAATCAACTGACTTTTAAGCAGAGCAAAGACAAGGGAAGACTATAGAAAACGTGCATTAACTATGCTCCCTGCAACATCACCAGCAATCCCAGTAAACATTCTACACTAGATCCATCACACTTGCAATACCTAAGGCAACAATCACTGTTTACCCAGCACTACTATGCTTTAGAAAAAAAAAAAAAAAAAAAANACCAAAACAACCAAACCCAAAAAAAAACCAAACCCCACACCCACAACCAACCAAACCAACAAACCCAAAAAAACCCTCCCTGAACAATTATTTTGGTCAGATTGCTTATCTTCTGTATTGCATTACTTCTAATTTTAGGGAAATAGTTTTGTGATGTGACTTTTAACTAATGAAAACTTCTGTAATGAATTCTAGGCTCCAGACAGTCATATTAAAGCTGTATGTTATTTTTGTCTTAGCACATTTCGTACCTCCAACCAGTCTTAAAAAGAAATGCTTACTCTGAAAGGTAATGATTAGGGAAATTTTTGCCATGGTCTAAGTTTGTTCTATAGACATTTAGATTATTTTAAACTTAATTTCTATGGAGGATTTATTAGAAGAAACTGAATCTGACCAGAAACCTTTTCCGAAAACCAGCTAGTATCCCACATTCCAATCTTTAGGGAGACCATAGAAAAGTGCAATCACAAAGGCTGCAACGCTTTTAAGCAATGTTAGTAGAATTCACTTAGGAGATTTACAATTACTGATTCGAATTGCCATGTTCCATGTCTGTTGTTATGGGTAATTAATCTTCGTTCACGGCAAAAGGACTGTTGCACACTCATGAGTGAGCTATACCTGGACCCATGAGAAGCTTATCAAGGAAAAAAAAAAAAAAAAAAAAAAAAAAAAAGCNAAAAAAAAAAAAAAAAAAAAAAAAAAAAAAAAGTAGTGGCCCAATCACCACTTTTCTAAATATACTTTCTATGCAAAATATTTTCAAGGTATAATCCTTAGTGCTTTGTACAGTACTCTATGATTTAAACAACAATACTCAGTAAAATAGTGTGTGAAACTGCAACACCACATGGAATGCGCACTCTGCCATTTTGCTAGTGTAATCAATATTAGGACCAGAAAAATTTTCTAACACACAAGCAGAAATATTCCATAGTTTTGAATCTTGACTGTACACTTCATGATTTTGGCTATGATTTGCAGCACACTCGTAAGATACACAATTATCTTATGCACATTTCAGTAGCAGAATGGCACTTGGCTTGCTCTAATAGAAACAACAGAGATGCAACTGACAGTTTTCAGAAAGACAATGTCCTTATGTGCATGCTGAAAATCTGGTTGTGTCCCCCCTAATCCAGGCACATCCATTCATTGTGCAATCTGTCGATGGGTAAACAAATAGTGCAGGATTCATCTCAGTGGGATCTGGCCCTTTGGTCTAACCGAAGTCAATTCTAGGTCGATACTGAAGTACCATAGGGTAAGACTGAAAACAAAAACAAGAGAAAAACAACAACTAAAATAGACAAAAAACCATAATGACATAATTCATAAAAATTACAAAGAAAATGCAATTAATTTTTTTCTTAAGACACATGCATATGATAATCAGTATTATTTTTAAGAATAATTCTGTATGTTTCAACAGTTAAATCCATATCTGTACTTCAAATCTATAGTTAATCTCTAAGTCAGTAATTTGCAGTTATTAACCATTAAATCTCTCATATTTTTAATAATTTATATTGCAGGAGATACACCTAGGAGTGCTCAAACCACTCTTCTTATTTCTGCTGCTGTGTTTGAGAAAAAACAATCCTGAAATTTTACACTTTCTAAAGCAAAGTCTATTTACAGATTATGTACTTTGATTTTTACATATATGGAGGTTCCATCGCTATGGCAGTAGCCAGCACTACCCTGGTATTAAGAGGGAAAAAAACCCCAAAAGTAAAAAAAAAAAAGTCAAGTTAACTGCTTGGATCCCTGAACTAGACAAGACTGCAGTGGAATGGGAGACAACAGTTCTGTGGAATATGTAGCTACCAAGGCACTGGTTGCTTGAAGTGCTTTGTTCTAGGGATCTTATTTTTTCAGTTTGTCAGCTTTTCATTTAAGACTAATGTTTTTCCTCTTAACAGTATTAGGATACCTGACATTTTCTATAGCATAAAACTCAATCAGAAAAATCTTAATTGTATCAGCAGCTCTATGAGCTAAGCTCTCTCTCTCTGCCACAGAGCAAAGCATAGCTAATTTAAGTCCTGTCTTTATTGCAAATTGGGAAACAAAGACTTTTCAAAGAAGCTATCATTAAAGGCAGAAATATTTCACTACATACTTCCAGTGCAATACAGATGACCTTCAGTGACCAAAACCCAAAGATAACAGTGCAGAGACCTATGCAAGTTAACAAACCTTCCATGCCACGGTAGTGAAATGATCACCACAACTAAATGTGCATGTGTGCTAGGGATTTACAAACTGAAGGGCAGAGAAACCACAACATAAACCTAGATGTATTCAACAGCAGCAGGAGCATTTAGGAGAGAAGACAGGGAGCACCATGTGCAGTCTGCATGTTTAATTCATATTTGTGTAATAATAAGTTATTCATTTTTTTTTTTTTTTAATAGGATATGACTACCATACCATTTAAATGCTGTTTCACCTGTTTTTCATTTTGTTTACATAACTTCTTACTAAAAGTTCTCAAGTCAGAAGTGCACACAGGCAGAGAAAGAGCAGTCACCTCACTGAAATTGCCATGAAAACCAGAGAGGCTCTGTTTTTGCAAATCAAAATTACACAGCATTAAAAACAGCATATGAATGGCCATGAAGAGATGAAACTAATGTAAATTCTTTTGATTCACACTCTCCACTCCTTATCACTTGTCAGTGACTGTCCAATGCTACTCATTAGAAGGATGAGAAAAGATCAGGTAGTTAATCCTTCCAGGCGAAAGCAGCTGTCAACCCACAGAATATTTCTCTAACAAATAAATAAATACATGCCTAATGTGAAGTAAAACAAAGTCCCAAACCTTTTGAATGGATTCTATTTATTCATTCAAGCTTTCTCTGAAGGAACGAAAACATTCCAGCCTTACTCACAGAGTGTTAGCACTTTGTAGTGAGGAATTATAAAAACTCCACAAGTTGGATTATAATTTAAGCGCTGACAGGACCTTAGTGACTGTAGTATGTACAGTTGTGAGTGCCTCTTACCTGATAATAAGTGCCATCCTGTGAGCAGACTTGCGAAGATGAGCAGTTCTGACACCGAAACTGCGAAGGAGATGATGTTCTGATCAGATAAGAGGCATCCACAGCTGGACATACACATCCACCATTTGATGGTTTAATTATTTTAATTTTTAAATGTAAAGTTTAAAATTAATGTACTTATTTTAAACCAGGAAAGACTCCTCCATGAATAAGCAGATATTTTCCCTTTATTACTCTTCCTCTTGTAAGGTCCAGAGGTGTGCCAGTAAAAGCTCACGGAGATACTGGATTTACTTGATCATCATCCAAAAGAAGTGATTGTTAATTAATTACTATCATGGCTTGGTTTTATATTAGAAGACTAAACACAGTTAAGGAAAACAAGCTCAGATGTTACTGGATTTATTACCAGCACAGTACAATTTTTATAGGTTTTAGTTTGCCATCTACATAAAGAAAAAGATGAGCACATACCTGATTACACTATGTGTATGTAAACACAACCTACAAATTCAATCAGGAGTTGTCAATTCTTATATTCACTTGATGTTAAAAAATATAGTTCTGAGATTTTGGAGAAATCTTAGCCAATACAAATAATTGGGGTTTTTTTGATGTTTTTTGCCTTCCCCCCAAAACCCCGACTCCCGTCAAGATGATAGTTACTGTTGCTTCCAAACCAGTGCAACTGCTGAAAGTCTACTTCTAGGCAGAGACTGAGGGGTTAAGTTTCATTAAAGTATTCTGTTATCACTGAAGTGGCTGGCCCAACACTTCCTAACATAAGATAGCAACTGAAATAAACACTGATTTCAAGGTAGTTTTGGCAGTAACACTTCCGGAATATCTCTTATTTAAATTTCAGCAACCATCAAATTCAGTGCAATATTACTTTCAAGTTTATGAGCACTTCCCTAATTTCTATCAGAATCCTCTCTCCCCCTTTAGATTAAGACGAAACTTTTAAGAAACTTGTGAATCAACTCCACAGTGTGCTTAATCCCCTGTCTTCTCTATCCATGCTTCAGTGCTTTTTATTTTTAATACTAAGAAGCTTAAAGAAAGAGTACAGAAATTTTGGATATTCTACCAATCAGTACATAACTCCACAAGTAGTACTCCTAGACTACAAATTTGCTTAAACTCCAAAGTAATAAAGAGTAAAGAACAATCAACAGCTAGACATGAACAAATGTAAAGAGAAGAAATACAGGATATGACTTCTAACAAAAAACCAAATTAAATACACAAGAAAATATAAGGGTTACTAAATCAAACTGAGTATTAGACCTGAAAGAAATGCCTTTTAATTAATTTGATATTGCAATTCCAAAACCTATACATCCAGTGAGGAAGACCCATTTAGCTGTTAATATAGATGTTAGTGTTATACAGCATACCAACAAAAACAAAGGCTATAATATTAACAGAAACAGTAACAATTACATTCTGCTAGTAACTTTCAGTGTCTCTTTCAGCTGACAGAATAAAATGGATTCTTCATTAAAAACTGCTACATGAAGATTCCCCAGACACTGTAACTCAAGGTGTCATTAAAAGTGAATTTGCTGAGAAAATAACAAGTGCTTGGCTTTTCAGATACTTGAATTAAAACTCAGAGCAGATTTTGCTTGTAAACTTTGTACAACTGCTATTTTTAAGCATCAGAATCAACATAATATAAATGCTGCAAGGTTTCACTCATAGGGTTTAGCATAAGAAATCCAGAAAATAGGCAAATTATGTTTTTTTCAAAGGTCATGAAATGTGTCTTGGTCCAAGTTGTGAAAGCATGTATACTCTCTATAACAAATATAGCAAAACACCATTTATTAATAATGTAACAGCATTTACATTTTCGCCTCTTAGTCTCCATCTTGTCATATAGATGAATTCCATCGTATGGTCCTTCCCCATGATTTCTCCATTGCATAGTACATCCAGCTTAAAATACAACAGAACAAACAGGTAAGACAAAGGGATGCAAAATTCTAATGTCTATATCAACTCCAAAGTGAATCTCTGAGAGTTAATCCCTCAACTCCTGTCATTACACAGTAATTTCATCAGACATATGTATGAAGTCTGGATAAATACAACATGCTGACAATATGCTATTCTGGGCACTAGTATTCATCTTTATTTTGTTCACTTTTGTGCTTTGAGGTAAAGCGTGGACAGAAGAAAGTCCACTAAACTAGAGGTAAACATTCCATGTATTTATCAGTACTACACAGTATATGTATGAAGAGAAAGCCTTGTGTTTGGAGGCCTCCTTGCTCTTTCAATGCTCTTTCAAACCCAAAGAGACAAAACAGAAGTATTGTTATTTTATAAAAAAAAGAAATCATCAAGTAATTTAAGAAAATCAGTTTAAAAACAACTGTATGTTACAAGGGAAATGCACTTCTGGCTATAGAAATATGATTCTTCATTAACTGAAGGTAAAAGAAAAGTAATGATTTTTCTATGAGAAATGACTTATTTAAACTGCATTACAGCATTTTCTACCCTCCACTGAAAATGTTTGACAAGCACTTGAATGCTATAGCCATAATGCTTTCCCTCTGTTTTTCAGAGGGAAAAAAAGTCAACATTTTGAAGCAAGCAGATACTATGTAACACAAGCTGTTCAGGTGCCAAGGACAGATTAAATTATCATAATTAACACAAGCTAATTAAATCAAAATGGCTGGTCAGCATGTCATGATACTATGACAAACGCCACGCCTGCATTTAGCTTTGCAATAACCTGCAAAAACTCAGCCCTGTGCCTAACTTAACCTATGCCCAACCTAACTCAGCCCAACCTCAGACTAAAGCTGGAATGGTGTTGTTCGTGCTAAAGGCAGCCTGTAGATAGTGGAGTCGTTGACTCGTGTAAGAGAACTGGTTAAGGAAACAGTCTGTGCTGAGGTCAAAATTCTTGTGTCTCTGGGGAGAGGGGAAAGAGGAAGGACTCTCACACTTCCCAGTGCCACCTTGCATCACAACTTAGACAGCATTAAAATAAATCCCCCCCAGGGATTTGGAAAAGAAATACCAAATCACTCATGGAGTAAAAACCCTCTCTACATCAAATTTCACCTAATTTGAGAGAGGGTGCAAAAACAGTATCAGTTTTGAAAGACGCAAATGGTATTGCTCCTCATTTCTTCATCATTACTGGATAATTTCTTGCATCTAAAGAAAACCAAACTGCAGAATAATATGGTGTATTTCTACTCGAGCTCTCTCCTTCCTCAGTAGCTACTACAAGCCCAAGACCTCATTAACTCAATTTTATTAGCCGCACAGGAAGAGAAAATGTTTATTTTTACATAAAAAATACCAGAACCTAATGTATCTGTTCCTTCACAGGTGAGCAGCAAACAGAAGTTACGAGAATTGTATGAGTTTCTTGAACAGCAACTTTAGTCATGGTGACAGAATGATTGCATAAAACATTACTTCAAATACTGAACAGTACTTTGCAATTAGGCTAAAAAATCCCTATTCCTCAAGTTCAGATATGATTCAATTTCATTAAAAAAAAATATTTTGCAGGGTTAAAAAAAATACAAGCAACATTCTTTCAAATGTACCTCATATGAACTTGGAAGTTTTAATTTTAAACTGAGAAACTTCTTTATAGTTCCCACAGTCACTCGAGTAGAGCAGCGGATAAATTTCTTCATTAAGCCCTAAAGCAACAGCAACAAAATAGGAAAAAAAAAAGTCAGAAATTCTGAAACATGTAAGCAATCTTTAGCTCAAGAAGAGCTCTAACTGGTAACTGATTTTACTGCACTGTCTTTTAATTCATTATGGCACCACAGGTTTAAGTTTTTGCTCACTTTTTTTTTGAAAACGACAAGATCACAAACAAGCTCACCTGGCCCACCTTCAGTTTTAAAGAAATTTGGAAAACACACAGCAGGGTGGGAAGTAACTGTAACAATACCCCAACAAAACCATCAAAACACCCAGAATACCTTAAATAATCTAAGTGTCTGTGTTAGTAACATTGAGGGCCAGAGTTACATTTCTTCGAATTTCTTCAGTCCTCAAGGGAAAAAGGAAGTAAAACATTCTCAAGTAATTAAGGTAAAATATAGGAAAGCTATAAATGTGAGACATATCTACTACCACAGATTCTGTGATCTGGAACCTAATAGTTTTGATTCAACAGGAGAAATGGAAATCTGAGACTACTACATGGTAAGGGAGACAAAGATTTCTTAATCTGTAAAGAAATTGTGCTAACATACATACGTTTTCTTGCTGAATCAAATCTGTCATAGCACATAGAAAATATAAGCAGTGTTTTATTACACAAAATTTTAATACTTTTTTTAGTTCTTGCCTTTGTACTTTAATAAAATACTACTAAAATCTCAGAGGATTTCTAAACACCTGGTAAACTCCAGAGGATTAGATTACCAGCAGGTAATCTCTTCAGGAATAGAAACCAAGTAACTAATTCTTAATAGAGCAATTTGCAGGTATTACTCTACATGTTTTAGAGAAGAAAGTGACCTATCCAAGGCCACAGATGACACATCAGTGTCAGAACCAGGTTAACAACTCAGAAGACCTGGACTCTAGTCGTTAGGTGCACAACATATCTGAAAAAACAGCTTTATGCTGGCACTGTAAAACAGCGGTCCTGAAAGTGTGAGGCATCTTGACTACAGCTGGCTTTTTAAGTACCTTTGTGGTAATCTGATGTGTAATGCAGTTAGATACCATCAAAGCTGTAGACTACAAAACTGTAAAAAACCTGGATTTCTATATGGAAACGTAGTTTGGCTTTTGTTCTAAATGAAATTCCAAGATGCAGAGAAATGCCTTAAACAAAAGGAGTAAATTAGTGTGGAAGTGGGGACAGCTAACCACATTAAAATTTGTTGTTAACGGTCGTACAATGATTTGTTTCCTGTAAAACCCTATTCTGCCACCAACAAAACCAGCACAGATAATCTTTACTACTCACTCTGACTACATTATCTCCTGATTGCCCATTGTTGCGTAAACAGTCAAGGCAAATAGCAATCTGTGGGTCACTCCTGTGATAATCTTTATCTTCTTCATTTTCATCACACTCCTCATCTCCTTTGGGTTTATCAGCTTTTGGGCTTTCATCTATAAAACACGAAGATGATGCTATTTAAGTATAAAATAATTATAAATCACAGTAGCAACAAATACATGTTTAAAGCAATACTTAATTTTCAAGGGTAGATTTTCTATTCAAATTAACTTCAAATTTAACTTTAATTCAGTGCATTCTTAAAATGATCAATTTACAAGACTCTGAAAAAAAATTTTAGTATTGAAATGTTAATGTAATATGCAAACAACAGATTTCTATGTGACAGAAAATAATTAGGCTGATGGTTTACTAATGGTTATGGCTGTACACTGCTGCTTGTAACCACCAGTCAAAACTTCTCAACTGTGCATACATCAAGATCAGCAAACCACGTAAACCTACTCTGACGTGGTAGATCACTGTCAATAAAACACTACTTTTAAATAAATCACTAAGCTCTACACTTATGTATCAGGGACACGTGGATAAATATTTCTTATTAACTGCTGCAATAACCTAGTAGAGATAAGTTCCTGAAATATTATGAAATAAACTAAGGGAAGATAAAACTAACCTTTCACCTACTTTTTGACTGGTCTAAACCACTGCCATTGTGAAAAATCCATGGGTCTCTCTTTAAGATTTTACAAGTCAATAGCCATATGGTCGTTCCTCTTTAAAAAAGGAAAAATACAAGCAAAGAAGAACGGTGGAGCACATATATCCTATACAATCATGTATCCCATTTTATCTCTCTTCACTGATACAGTTACGCTTCTATTGATTCCTGGTTTAAAAATCTAACCATCTCCTACAGTTTTCAAAGGTTTAGCACAGTGGAACACTAAAATGCTAAGACTAGCACGTAGATCTAGATAAGGTTGCAATGTATGTAAGTAACCATAAAATACACCATAAAATGGAGCATTTTTTAACAGATTTGGAATAAACTATACAATAACCCTATTACATAGTTCCCCCCCCTTAATTCCCAATATTTCTTTTGATTTAAAACAAAAACTGCTTTCTGTTGAAGTAAAATATTAGCACAAGTAATTTGGATAAGCTACCTTTGCATTTCCTGAAAAAATTTCAGATCAAACTCTGCAGTTTTCCTACACACATCAGAAACTTTTAAAATCAGTTTAAAATAAGAGTTAAGATGAAAAGATAGAATGAAAACTTTAACAAACATCAAGCTATGTAAGTTTCCAGACATAGAAATTTCATTTGGTTTACATATTCAAGATTAATTTTAAGCTACATTAGCTCAATCATAAAAGATTTGTCCACAAGTCCCTATTAGCTGTTGATATATTTAGCTGAATGTCTTTGTCTCTATCATCTTGCTACGAACAGAACCTACAGTTTCAAACTACAGATTATTTTTTGAGGGTGAAAATCCATGAAGCAAACGGTTTTAAACAAGCAGGTGTAGTCTACCTCTGACACCTGTCACCTGTTCAAGGAAACTGCCTACGATTCACAGATTCTTAGACTTAGTCATGCAGTTTGGTAAGTCTTGAAAGACAAGCCAGTCACAAAATTAGAGAAATTAGCAAATTTGCAACCGTAACATCATTCCAGAAACAGGCATATACATACACACACACACACAAAAGGTCACATCTTTAACTATATTCTGACAGAAATTCAAATGTTCCTCCATGTAAATGGCACTAGAGTATTTACTAAAAAATCCTTTCGATATTAGAATTAATGATGTTTGTACAGGCAGGCTCCAGAAATCAATGGGATGGTCCGTTAGAGGCATCTTATTAAAGTTCAGCATGACAGAAGTTTAAAAAAAAAAAAGAAAAAAATCTGCATTTCATTACAATTATTTCCTAAGTACTTTTAAAACTGAACAGGTTTTAAATAGGCTTTTACTACAACACTACAAAATATGTTGTAGCAAACTAATATAATTTAATTTAAAGTCTCCTAGAAGTTCTTCATTTAATTATGTAACAGAGAAAAGAACCCTGTTTTTTATAATGCATGCCAAATACAAACCAACAAAACTAGTGAGAAAGAAAATTAAACAATATGAAGTTCAAAAGAATATTTTATGAACAGTTGAGTTCTGGAGAGTATTGCAAAAGGTTTTCTTGACAGTGATCCTTCACTAAACATTGCTATTTCTTTAGCTTAGCAGAGCCTTAAAAAAGTTCCTATGACTGGCCAAATCAATTAAGTTAAAGATTCAAAACCCTGATGTCAAATTAAAGGGACACAAAACCAGTGGATGTAGTCCTAACTTAGCACCTCAGTACTGAGCACTCAAAATCCGTAAGTTGACCACAAAAAAAGAAAATAAAAGAAAGAGAAAAACAAAAAAAATCAACATTTTGGAATCTATATAAACCAAATGTTTAGCTTGTCTGGAAAACTGTTTTACTACTTGTCTAACTAATTCTTGACAACCTCCTACTTAACAACTGGTCAAATTCAGTACCAGATAATAATCTGTAAAAGTAGTTCTGCATCTTGCTGTGTTAAGAGCATTAAGAACTCAAGTAGAAAATTGCACGAGTGTTGAAAATGAGAGCTTAGGGAAATGCAGATATAGACAATGGTAAGGCAGCTACTGTTTACAAAACAACTGGTTAATAGATAAGCAGCAGTACATGAAGGTCTCCAAACATGTTACAAGTTTCTGTAGTATCTTTAAATTCAGTAAAAACAATATGTATGTCTAAGTCTTTGAAGAAACAGAGCCTAATGAGAGAGGAAAAAAAAATATCATCACCTTGTCCATTTTCTTGAGGTTTGTTTTTCTTCCAAAATTCGATCTCTCGCTGCAGTTCCTCTAGTTAAGATAAAAAAAACAGTAATGTGAGTTTTCAAATCAATACCACAGCTGTAGCAGCACCACAAAGAGCCATATTCCCTCCACCAACTCAAACAGGTACTCAAAACCAAATGAGAAACTTACGTTCTCGAAGTCCAGGCACCAGCTTAAATATAATTTCCTCTAAGGTATTATCCAGCCTTTCAAAGGGAAAAAAAACACATTTCTCAGTAAGTAGATACCAGAATTTTACATAGTTTTAGCCATTCCATAGCAAACAGTTTTAAATAATAAAATAAATTCCACATTTCTGGTAAAAAGCTGATTTTAGCTTGAAAGACAACACATATTAAAGCTTATCTCAGCCAGCTCTTGAATGAATTTCTTTTAGAAGTAACCAAGGCATTTTTTACTGTATTAAGACACAAAGGAAGAAAAGGAGAAAAAAAAACCATATTCTAAAATTTTCATTGTTTTCATTTGTGTTAAATACAAACAATTGTGGTACTAAAAGGAATGAAGTTCAAAAGTCCTGTCAATTTTTAAGGTCTATGTCACAAGTAGCAAGCACGTAAGTTATAAATTCTATTATCATATGAAGTTTTCAAGTGCTTTGGCAATATGGTAAAGAAAAACTGAACAGCCTATTCTCTACCCATTACAACACAGACAAACCAGTCTTGGCAGGATAAAGAAGACCACAGAGCATCCATGCTGCTCTGGCTAGACAGTTCTCAGCACCCAACATAATTAATTTAAACTATTTAAATCAGCCATGAGTTTGTCTACCAGATGACAGTATGCAGCACACACGTATCCCTCTGACACTCAGACATTAAAGCCAGAAATAGCTCCTGCAGTGCCTTCCAGAGGACACAGTACATTTAGCTTTGTTCCTGAAGCAAAAATATTTTTCTTTCCTCTACTCTGAGTATTACCTACTCTCCTATTTATCCTACACTCTCACATTCCATGTATTCTCACTGTTTCATATCTTTTTCAGCTTCCTCTCTCTCTTTTTTTTCTCTTCTGTGAACAGTAACTCCCACTGTCCACAACTTAAACAAAAACTCATCACATAAAGTAATAGGGCCAGATAAATTAAGTAACTTGTGATTCAGTCAGAAGCCATAATTGACTTTGGTGTATTTTTAATTGCTTTAATTTTCATGTAAATTGTGATACCTACCTAGCTATGTACATGTATTTGCACATACAGACATGTATGTATACATATTATTAAAAATACACTATAGTCCTCATAAAATATGACTGTTCTCCATCTTTTATTCACTAGCAGAGGCAAAGCAGGAAAAAGACATTTCAGGGTCTCCTCTTTACAGATTCTGTATTTTTAATAGAAAGTTTATAATCAGATCTACTACCCAGTCATCACATTCTAAGGCTCATTCCCTGTGTTATCTGTAAATTCATGTAGACAGTCACACTGTAAGAATATCCCTGTTAAAGCTACAACTCCAACCCGTTTTTTAACTGCTGCTTCTTATGAGGACAACAAAACCCCAATTACATCTTCAGCAATTGAAATAGACCTCCCCTAAACCAAGCAGCATAAAGAGTACTTTCTCAGACAAGAAGGAAACCAAGTCTGAGTACTTTGCTTCTGACAGATGACAGGACAGGTCTACCTTTCCAAATGGTACGCTATTTCTTCTGGCTTCTCTTATAAATGTCTAATGCACTAGATGGTACTGCTTTCTATGAAGTTCCCATAGCTGAGCACTAGGAACTTGAGAATCTGTCTTGGAACTGGAATTAATCCTATCGTCATCACTTACTAACAGAAAAAAGATAAGGACTTCAAAAGAGAGCATTGCTACCTTAATTCAAAATCCCACTGACCATTGCTTAGGATGGTGCAATACATGCCAGTTTTTCTACATTTATTCTTGCAAATTCCCAATATTGAATACTGACAATGCAGAATTCTCCTAAAATGAGAAAAGGAATTCTAGAACTTAACACTCTTTCTACATTTTCACTTTGGAGCTCAGTGTTGAATTTCAGACTTGGGCTTATAGTTTCAACAGACCCTAAGGGCTACTAATTAAATGATACGTCTAAAAAACTTGCATAGTTAGGAAGTTACAAACTAAGTTCTGAATAAAGTATTTTATGAAGTATATATTAAAGACATCAATTAAAAATGCTTTCTAAAATGTTTCATGCCATTTGTTAGAAAAAGATGCATTCCTGAGCAGTAACAGAACTGGTCTCTAAAATCAGAGTATAAGACAGGTATTGAGTTATGCAGGCAACACAAAAAATATTCCATTATACTGCTCATGTGCTCTTCTGATTTAGCTGTTTAGCAAATGTTTAAAACTGTTTCATAAAATCCAAGGAGCAAACTGCTGGCTATATGAAGTTTCTTGGCAAATAAATCCAATGTCTCTAAAAGGACTTTCAGGACAATAACTCTTTGCATGTTTCTGGTGTGTGATCTCAACTTTTTTCACCCTTCTATCACTTCCTGCTTAAAGCATAATATTAAATTGCTAAACATATACTAAATGTTTCAGAAAATACATTTTACAGATCCTATGAAATGGGATCTGTAAAATTCCCTGTCAGAATAAAAAGTATTTTTAAACTGCTTTTGTTTTCAGCTTGTTAGCCTTACACATTCTGTATAGCATTGTCTGTTATTACTAACACAGGCGCCTCAGACACTGACAGGAGATCAGAAAAATACTTGCAGTAAACATCTACACAAACTCTTTTACCTATATCCTTCCAAAAAACATTCACCATCTTAAGACTTGAGCTGTTAAGTCTGTTTCAAGTTGCTCTCACCTATCCTCTTGGTACAAAGCCAAAGCATGGGGATTGCTGTAAGTACACACAGGTAACAGTCAAAAGTCACAGTACAGTATGACAAATTGTAGAAAACAATACCAACCTTAGTAAATTTCAGGTGCAAATATTTATTTTAACATTGATATGAAAACACTTCTTCCTAAGTTTACAACAGTATTACAAACTCCTACTATTAGGGTTAGATGCAATGTTAGGAGTGAGGGCAGCTTGTGGCTCCATCACTTCAGGAAAACATGAACTTGTTCCACATTTCTTGATTTCTCTGTACTACACTTGTAGGATGGCTAGCACCTGTGTTTCAATATAATATCGCTAAAAGAGAATACAGAATTTCAAGAAAACTATTTGTTTTTTTTAAGAAAGATGTCTTATTGCAATACTAAAAAATGCAAACTCTTAAGACAGGGTATTTTTAGTGTCAAAACTTTCTTTCATGACTGTCTTTTCATGAATCTGACAGCAGATTTCATTTCACATTGATAGATCTACATTGCCCTAAGAAGAAAAGTTGCACGGAGTTTGGAAGGCCCTAAATCATCTGAAAAAGCAGACTTTGAAAAAAGGAACTCTAGAATTTAATATAATGTAAACAGTAACATGTATCAGGTTCATTAAAATATTTAATTTGTGCTTTATACCCAGTCTTTTTGTGTCTTACCTTTCTTCCTTTTATTATATCTGAAGATATAAAAAAATTTAGATATAAATAAATTTATGATTTATTGAGAGATAAGAAACTGGAAGAATCTATGGTCTAGAACAGCCAATATAGGTATTATACAAATAAGCCAAGAAGTCAGTTCACTTTCAAGATAAAATTATTTTTTGTTCTTCCTTTTCAGCAAATGTTGTGTGTCAGTCACCTTACCTTAACATTTCTAGTGGATTGGTCTCATGCACTTGGTTGCCACACCTGGGACAGTCATTGCTGTCTTCAAAGTGTTGAACAATACAAGTCTTACAAACTGAGAGACAAGGAAAAAACCAAAAATAAAAACCAAAACCTCAACTTAGACTACTATCTAAATAATACTGCTTGACCATGACCTAATGATACTAGCTAACTATTTAATGCATCAAAGATAAAGAGTACTTTTTAAAGCAAATAATCACGATGTATCTTATTCACATATTCCTCAAAGTTATAGCTAGTTCTGCTCAGCAGCACAGATTAGCCAAGCACTGTTTTCAAGTATGCAACATTTCTACTACTTATAATTCCCCCAGCAACATAAAATGCAAAATTCGTACCATGTAGTACATGTAAAGATGTAGGTTCTGAGAATGTACATGCTGGAAAACTCTAGCCCAGCACAGTCAATCATCACATTACATGATCTGAAAATGATTTATATATATTAATTTATTTCTAGCAGTGTTGCTGGTAGCTGAAAACACTGTCCAAAATCCTTACTGCAAGAGCAGAGTTTCCAGAAATTGTACACAGGTTCAAAGTGATTACATTTACCTTTGACATAGTGTCATCAAAACCAATGACAGAACTCAAGAGAAAGCACTGAATACTCGAATCTTAAAATGAAAAATTGGGATCATGACCATGGCAAACATAAACAAGCACAAAAACAACAACACGAATTTAAAATCCAATAAACTGCAATTAAACTAAACAAGGTGCTACACTACTGTTGCTTCCCAGTGATTAATTGCAGACTGTAGATTTTATGGCTATTAATAAGAAAATGGAAGCTGAACTGCTGAGAACAAATACCTTTGCTATTATTACTGTGTTACAACATTCTCTATGGTGATAAACTCTATCCTCTATTTATTATTACTTCACCTAAACTGAAAGAGAACTGCAAATCCATCACTAAATGGGCTGAAAAAAATAATGGGACTGCTGTAATTGCAATATGCTTTCTGCTGAACCAGTAATTTCTTTCATCAACTACCTAAAGAACGGAATACCTCTAGACAAGCTGGTAAATCCTAATTATATGACAATCTTTAAAAAATCTTGAAATTCGTTTGACAAATATGACCTAGCAAGAAACGCCTACATTTATCTTTGCCTTACTATGCTTAGAAGAGTTATTGCAAATCAATTGATGCTGATAACGTACAAACATTAAAGCCCTGTGTAGTTGTTTTTCCCAATTGCTTTAAAACACTAACTTAAGGACATTATAGTGTTGGTTGAAATTACGATGAACTTTCCCCTTTAAGTCTGATGGACAGACTTCAGAGCTCTGGCTGGCTCATGACACTCTTTTCAAGCTAAATAGCTACAGCAGTGTTAGACACAGGGTGGATTTCTGTTCATCTGGTAAAACGAGCTCAGCAAACCTGTGAGTCTTTAATAACACTTAGAATCTCCCCTACAACTGAAAATAACAGATGTTGTCCTCGAAACTGGAACTATAACAACGCTCTGAGATAAAAATTTTCTTCTTAAGATTTAGTGCCTGCTCATGTTCAACCCAGGGACAATCAACAGAAGGTGGAATTCTTTAGCTGATCAGTAGTTCTTCAGCCATGCCAGTTCCTGTAATTATCTGAACTATGCCTCCTTCTGTCACCCATCTGAAATATGAAGAAGCACTGAAAGCATAGTTCAGTTTCATTACTAATCACAACCCAGCCACATAGACACAATCATGTAACAGAGAAGAGATACGGACAGTTAAGAATATTTTAAAATCATCTCTCCAAGAATACAAATCTCTGTTCTCCTTTGTTAAATAAACATACAAGATGGATAAGAGTTAGAGCTTCCTGAATTCAACTAGCTATGTCAAGATTAAATAGCTGTGGGAATTTTTAATTTCTTCTCCTACATCTGTTATAGACATTTTAAACTATGTTATTTGCTTTAGATATCACAATTTATTTTACTTGTTTTGCACTTCATCTTAAAATAGTTTAATTTCTTTAAGCTTTAAGAATAAATGGGAAAGAACATGACATTGCTCACCAAAGATGTAATGAACCTGCTCTGCAGTGCTCCCTTTAAACAAATATCCTGATTCTAAGCACAGCTATCAGCACCTTCAAAGGTAACAGAGTGTACCCTCATTTCAGGTACACAGGTCTGGAGGTGAAGGGTTGTGGTGTAGTAACAACGAGGCTTCCACAAATGAAGCAGCAAGAGCACTTTCCCAATTTCTTGAACATGTGTTGCTATAACACATAATACTCTAAAGATGTACTAAGTAACAGACAGAAACCTTACAGGTGTCCAGACATGAATACTTGTAAGCACCCACCAATGTCATGCAAATGCACAAGTAGAATCTGATTAACTGGTCAAACAGCAGCATGTAATATTCTCCAAATATATTCCTGCTTATCTTCAAACTCTAATCACTATACCTTTGCTTTTTTTGATACTACCAGTAGTCCTGAAGATTGTCCCAAATTGTGACTCTGGCTAAATCACAAGTTTGCTACTTGCATCTGAATTGAAAAAAAAAAAACCTAACAGCAAATAACAATTAACAAATTTGAAATGTTGATACAATGTTCATAAGAAAGTCAGTAAAAAGTGAGATTTTCTGTTTGAAACAGGCCATCATTGTACTGCATCATTCATTTATCTTGTTCCTCCTGAGAAGGGAAAAATGAGGTGGTCCTATTCTAAACACAGCACACGAAAATCGAAACAGGAAATGTGACACAAAACCATGACTAGAAGGCTCTTTAACTGACAGCAATATGTATTGCAATACCTGTAAAAATTTAAAATATTTCAAACAGAAGATCATACAGTGACATATTAGCTAAACTGCATTTAACTGTATCTAAGTAAGCCAGAGGTTTTTAGAAAGAATAGTATAGATGAGGAATAACTTGCATAAATGGAAGTGGTTAACCTTTGGAAAAATCCTATCTTCCCCATTTATTAATGAAGGAAATTTCTTCTATTTATTAAAAAAAAAATTAAAAGGACATTTTTGTTGCATGATTTTTCCGTATCATTGCATCAGAGAGCATCAAAGCAATCAAATGCAGATACCACGTCTGCATGAAGTAAACCAAAGAAAGGACTAAATAGGATTAACCTATTAAATATGATGTCATGTACAGCAAAAGTCCTAAACACAGGTTGTAGAGTAAGTACTTCTTGGATGACTTCCATGAGAATGAAAATGGCCATATTCTGCCCAAGATTCCAAAGGAATCTGTGAAAGATGCTACCCTCAATTGAACTTTTCAACTGCAGTACTTGATAGCTCATGATCTTGGTATCTTCATTGTGCAGAAAGTGGAGACAATACACTATTTCTGTCCAGAGAAAGTTTGGTGATGACAACACTAATTAGCATTGCAAGGTTAAGAGTCATCTGCTATCTCAGAAATTCCACTAGTTGGATAACCTCAACTTAAAGAGTGTGGGGAAAAAAAAAAAAGATAGTATGATGATGGAATTGTAAAGCCCAGCACAGTTGTGAATAATGGCCATGTGGAAATCCATCTGAAATTCATTGAGGCAAGTATCATAAGGGTTTTGTTTACTCTAGACCTTTTCTAACTTGCCTTGTCAGAAACTGAACTTAGGGATTTCTTTTCCAGTGGAGAACTGCAAGATGGAGTTGCTTGCTCTTCTAACTGCTATAATAAAGGCAGGGGATAATCTTTGACATTTTTTGTTGTAAGCCTCCTGGACAGTAGAAACAGCAGCATCTGAACAGAGTCAGTCTTTCTAAAGTGACACCAATTTTAAATGATTGATAAAGAATTAAAAAAAAAAAAGAAGAAATGGTATAAATGTACTTAATATTGATAAATACTAATTTTGGAACTTATAAGACTAACTTTCCCTTATTTAGGAAAGTTTTATCAAGGGCAACTGTAAGAGGATTAATACAATTCTTCAAAAGGACTGAGTGGCTTCATATCAACGCCAGAGTGCTGGGAGGTTTTTTTGTGGTTTTTTTTTTTTTTCTTTTCTTGTTTGTTTAATTGGTTGGTTTTTTTCTTCTGTAAACAATTAGTACTATCCTCCCCTAGAAAGCATTTCTTTGTCTTTTAGAAAGCTATGTCCGATTTTCTTTGAAGAGAACTGAGTTTTTGCCACCTGTTCTTGGGATCTCTGCTCCAGAGGAGTTCTGAAAGCCTGTGATGAGATGACACTGATCTGACTGCTTTGAAAAGATTCATTGATTTGTTTTGTAAAGGCTTTTTGTTTGTTTTCCAAACTAAAGACAAATACATTCTATCTGAGCTATAGCTTTCATTTACACATAGAAGACATTTGCAAATTATTACAGTTTAGAGGAATCTATTCTACAGGACAGATAACAAATACACTCAAAATCACAGAATTGTTTTAGCTGGAAAAGACCTTTATCAAACATGACATCAAACATAACACTACTATGTCCACTATACCTTGTCCCTAAGTTCCATCCCTACATGTTTTTTTTTAACACCTCCAGGGGCAGTGACTCCGCCACCTCCCTTGAGTAGCCTGTGCCAATGCCTGACCACTTTTACAGTTACGAAACTTTTCCTAGTATCCAATCTAAACCTCCCCTGGTGCAACTTGAGGACATTTCCTCTTGTTCTGTCACCAGTTGCTTGGAGAACAGACCAACATCCACCTTATTACAACCTCCCTTCACATAGTTGTAAAGAGCACTAAGGTCTCTCCTCAGCCTTCTCTTTTCCAGACTAAAACATTCCAGTTCCCTAAGCTACTGCTCATAAGAGTTGTTCTCCAGACTCTTCACCAGCCTTGTTGCCCTTCTCTAGAAACATTCTAGCACTTCAATACCCTTGTAGAGAGGGGCCCAAAATTTATCTAAGGTCAGATGACTGACTCCCCAAAACCTCTCAAATACTCATTAATGTAACTTGAAGAAGTATTTATAATATAAACCAATCTACGGAAAGGAACGAAATCTCTCAGTCTGAATATAATTATGTGCTCTCTTAATACATTTTTTGAGAGAAGATGGCACCCTTGGAAGCCATGAGTGGTCCAGGAAAGGGACTAATAATCAATGAAGGGCTTAATCTCCAGTTTAAGAAAGGTCTTTGAGAAGTATAAAGACAAACAGTGAGGAACCAAGAGCATTATGCAGTCCTGTCTGCATGTATTCCCTACCCCAAACAACATACAGATCAGGACCAAGTCTTTGAGCAGCCAGTTCAAATCACAAGGGCATCTCACACCATGAAAAAAACCATGAAATTGTAAATCAGTACTTCAGGAATCTAAAACAGTTTTTCTTTTTTCTCCTGTAAAGCTATGGTGCTATGAGGATTTGCCTATCAGAACAAAATGTGATTTACTGACAGCAATGTAAAAGCAAAAAATACACATAAATTCTAGTACTCAAGAATAATGAACTGATACGTGATATTCCTAATAGGAATAGGATCATCAACCTGCATTTTCAGACCTGATAGAGATAACAACTTCTTGTTATTCTCCATATGAAACTCTGAACATTTTTCAAAGCCTATCACTTTGAATTTCAGGAAATGGGGCTAATTTAAGTATTGGGTAAAAAGGGTAGGTAAAAGGGAATCTTTAAAAACAATTAAATTACAAATCTATGTAAGTCACCGCTTTAGGGAGAAAAGCCACAGAATTTAATGGCTGTATTATGACACTTCAGGTGAGACACCATAAAAGTTAAACTCCCATATGATTATTTTCCTGCAGCAAATAAAAGTCTTTGTGTGACATATGCTAACTGGCTGGCAACCATAACATACTACACAATGCCAGCACAAGGATACATGGTTCTCATATGCTTTCAGATCTTTGTAATTAGCTGGAGCACACAAACATAAGTGTCAAGACTGTGCTGAATGGCACCTTATGCCAACAGCAAAAGTAGATATTTTATGCATATCCATACACACACTGTTCAATGAGAAGACTCTTCCTATGTTATTTTTTAAATGCTAACAAGCTACCTAAATAAAACTTCATACAACATTTTTTAAACTGAATATTCTACAAGTTAAAGTTTAATTAATTAATTGCAGACAAATTCTTTGTTAGAACTTATCCTTTTGATCTTTCCCAAGGATCTCCTCTCAAAGTCAATCGCTCTTTGATCTGGTGAGCAAAGGAGAGGCACAACTAGTGGAACATCAAGCCCATCTCGATGACGCCACAGAGATGTAACAAGTCATTTAGTATGTTTAATGAAGTATTTAGTTAGCTATCTTAAACCTGCTATAAAACCACTTACTTTTAGGGAAGGTGCATAAAATCAGGACAAAAAACTTTAGTATACTTAACCACCCTTCTCAGAAACTATATATGTGAGACTACACCACTGTTAATTATAATCACCAGGCACAACCAGAAGGGATTCACTTCGGTTAAAAGGGAGAGAGGATTTCAGTACTTGATAATCAAGAAAGACTTTTTGAGTTGAAATGTCCTGTTTCAGAAGAAGTCTAGCCTTTAAGACCTGCTACATGCCATTGACTGAAGGACTGCAGCAAGAGTACAAAAGCAGTTCAGCTCATATGTCTGAGTATGGGAAATTTTGCTGCAGTATAGTTCTTTTGGTATCACCCAGTGACAGCGTAAGTTTTTGGCAAAGACTAAGTTTTTGCAAGACTATTGGTTTGATATTGAAAACTACATCTCTGGGTATTTTTCTGCATGAAAGGACATTTTGGAAAATTACTAGACTCTACTGCTTGACAATTTCTTAAGATAAATACTACAGAGGACAACTAGGAGTAATTACCATTTGATCTGCTGTCCATAAACAGGGAAAATCTGGTGATGAATATGGCTGCAGATGGCAGCTTGCCCTGCAGTGACCACAGGATGACTGAGTTCAGGATCTTGAGGAAGGATACAAAATTAAAGAGAGGAGTTAGGATTCTGAAGTTCAGGAGATGGGACTTCAGCTTGTTTAAGCAACTGCTAGTCAGATTTCCCAAGGAGGAAAGAAAGACACTCGGGAGAGCTGGCTTGTTGTGTTTTGGTTTTGGTTTTTTTTTTTGTTTTTCAAAGAAAACTTATTTAGCCCTCAAGAGCTAATCAGCCCATAGTTAAAGGAATTTTGTCAGAAGAATTGTTTAGTACATGAAATCTGCTTGGTGCACAAGCTTCCCAACTAATATACAAAAATAAAGCACATTACAAGTGGAAACAAGGTTGGAAAACAGAATTAGGAAGACCAAAGCCCAGCCACAGCTAAAACTGCTGAGGAACACAGGGATTTTGCAAATAGGCTAGTAGCTGAGGGAAGTTCAGAGGAAATATAGATCTCTAAATGAATGAGGGAAACACCTTAGAAACATTCTGTAGAAAGGTTTGAAGCCCACAATACCTTCTTCACCCTGGTCTTCACAGACAAAGCCTTATCCCAGATCTCCACGATTATCAGCATGATTTGGGAAGGAGAGGAACAACCAGCAGCCAGGGAGCAGCAGGTTAGAGTCTACTGAAAAATTACAGATGTATTAAAATCTATATAGACCATGTAGGATTCACTAAGCTGAAAGCTTACCACCACCACCACTATTGGGAGGTGCCTGATGACTGGAAAATGGTAGTGTGTTACACTCATGTTTATGAAAGACAGGAAAGAAGAGCCAGGTAACTACAGCTACACAGTCTTCCCTAGCTCCCTACAAAAATGTTAGACCTAATCCTATTCTTTGAAACCAATCTCCCACTGCATGACGGACAAACTGTAATCAGGAATAGGCAATACAAATTTACGTAAAGTGAGCCATGGCTGAGGCTAGGAGGTGATATAAAAACATTCTACACCATTTGAATAGCAGTCACAGAGGTGACAGAATCCAGTTCTTCTCAGTAGTGCTGAATAGTATCACAAGGAGCAATGGCCACAAGTTGCTGTTTTGGTACGACATTAACAAAAGCCTCTTCAGTAGGTAAATAGGATAGCACTGCAGAGAGACTATGGACACTTCCATGCCTGGAAAGTCACAACTCAAAAATCCATGGCTGACCTGGTATAGTGTTGGCAATTAACCCACCTGAAGATGGCCTAGACAACCTCCAGAGGTCCCTTTAAGCCAGCATTTCGAGTACTTGGCACTGGTCAGGCCTCACCTTGAGTACTGTGTCCAGTTCTGGTCCACTCATTCAAGAGAGATATTGAGGTACTGGAATGTGTCCAGAGAAGGGCGACAAGGCTGGTGAGGGGCCTGGAGCACAGCCCTATTAAGAGAGCCTGAAGGAGCTGGGGTTGTTTAGCCTGGAGAGTAGAAGGCTCAGGGGACACCTTATTGCTGTCTACAACTACCTGAAGGGAGACTGTAGGCAGGTGGCGGTTGGTCTCTTCTCCCAGGCAACCAGCAACAGAACAAGGGGACACAGTCTCAAGTTTTGCCAGGGTAGGGGTGGGGAGTACAGGCTGGATATTAGGAAGAAGTCCTTCACAGAGAGAGTGATTTTCCATCGGAATGGGCTGCCCAGGGAGGTGGTGGAGTTGCCATCCCTAGAGGTGTTCAAGAAAAGACTGGATGGAGCACTTAGTGCCATTGGATAGGGCTGGGTGATAAGTTGGACTAGATGATCTTGGAGGTCTCTTCCAACCTAGCCTATTCTATTCTATTAATTTTTAGGACTCTAAAGAATGTTCCCAAACAAAGTTATTTCCCAAATTTTTAAAGTGCATACTGTACTACTCAGGAGACAGATGATGGGATACACCCTTGAGCTCACATCTAGCCTGCTTCACCCCGAAGTTCTTAAACACTAGTGACAGCTCTGTGACAGACCATTAAAAAAGGCACACATTTCCCAGAGCAGAACTTTACTACTATTTCCAGCAACACAGAAGATGATCACTGGAGAACATCTCTGTCAATGTACGTTTTTCATCTTGTCCAGAGTAACACATGATGCTCTCAGTATCTAATAAATGTATGCTGTTTCTTAAGACATTAATATTCAGCAGATTTTGATAATTAGTGCAAGACTGTAATCATGGCAACTAGTACTACAGGACAAATACAAAAGGACAGCTAAAATCAATGGGAACTACTTGAATATGACTGAAGAACACCACTTGTACTTAAAAACAAACCCTACAACACCACAAAAAAAAGTTTAAATATTTTCTGATAACCAAAGTGCAAAATCACTTGAGTATCTTCTTGAATTCTGCCACAGATCATCTTTTCCTTTACAGACATAAGACTTCAATATCACCAACTGAAGTTTTAAATTTTCCTATCCATCACTGTAAGCTTTGTTTTCTGGCAACTGAACTGCCTTCCTCCCTGCAGTTCTAGTTCACGACCCAAACACATGGCAGCCTTTTCGAGAGACCACCTGTGTGACTACAGGACTATGGTGACTAAGCAGTAACAGTCTCAGTAAAGAGTTCACAATTTACAAATGAACAAAAGAAACAGGTGCTGTGGAGAAAAAAGTGCTCCTTCTGCCATTATTGTTTATAACAAGAGCAAAAGTAAATAAACAAATAAATTACCTAAACAGATACTGTAGCAAAAAATAAAATTCTTCTTCTGAACTGATTTCTGATGCAACTTTGTTCACCTCACCACAACATTTTAAAAGTAACTACCATTGATAAAACTTCAATTGTAAAGAAACAAGCAGTAGCTAATATGGAAATCTTCTGTCATCTTTAAAGGGAAATATAACGACTAACGTATCTTTCTCCTCTCTGTTTAATTTCAACTTCTTATAAGGACATTTTGCTTAACTTCTCTCCTCCTGGACTTAAATTCCTCTACCAAGTAACACAAATGAGACAACATACAGGAATTACGTTGTAATTCCCTATTCACTTGATATACTAGAGACTGAACACTACAATGTAAAAATGAACAGTGAAGCCATTAACATGACAAGAAATGCTAAGAAAAGGCTTTTTATTTATTAAGAGTTTTAAAATGGGAAGCCTACTCGAAAACATGTAGGTTCTCTTAATCTTCTTTCAGAAGAATTCAGGTTTTATTTGTAAAGATCCCAAATTCTCAAGAAGGTCCAAGCAAACTCTTCTACTCAGCAACAAACGTAAAGAAATCAAGCATGAAAGTAATTTAGCTTGTGAAACTAAGATGATTGAGTTTGATTGTATCATTCACACATTTAATTCAAACACACTAGTGTTTTCTAAGTATTAGGAGCATAAAACCTCTTTTTTTTTTTTTTCTGAGGGAGTTTCACTCAAAGAGGTTTACTTCCTAAGTAAATATTTTGCTGACTTTCAAGTATTTCTATGCACTTTTCCATGGTACACATTACAGAGGTGTGGGCCAGTAGTGACCAATCTGGTGTATCCATCGTGCATGCTGTGCACAAGTACACTGACTGAACTTTCGAAAGTACAGTTGTATTATCAACATACCAAATCCAACCTAACGATCTCACATGTGGTCAGGCCACAGCAAAACATACATGCTTGGTGCCAGAGCCAGAACAACCACCACTTTTCTTTACTTCTGAAGTACACCAGCACTTCAGAAGTAAAGAAAAATCTGCCAGAGATGTCATATTAAACATGTAACAACACTTCAAGGGAATGTCATTTATGAAGGAGGGAGTATTTTGCAAAGTACTACTTACAGGTATGGAGGCACTCAGTTACTGTAGTTGGCTTGATGAGATAGCCTTTACAGATATAGCAGGTGATATGAGGATTGAAATCTTTCACCAAGTGCTTCCTCTGAGTAGCCATTCGTGGGGTAGGAAATGCTGGCGAAGTGCTTGGGGCCAGACAGACAAGTCTGAGAGGTGACGATGCCCTCTGTTCACAAGAGCTCCAGCGCTGCTCTGTGCAGCTGGACTTCTCCAGGCATTTGCTCTTAATCCCAGAGGTCTTACAGGGACATCATGGCTCATAACTCCTGCTCCTGTACCAAGTAAGTAATTTTCCTACCTGTAACACATGTGGAAAGAGAGGGATACATAAGGCTGGGAGCACAGTGAAGACGCCCCGGAGGGCAAGTGTCGCCACGAACTTGGCCGGGGCATCCGAGTTCTTATTTACATAAGAGCAGCTGTGTGCTCGGAAGCCGCGGTCCAAGGCCGCGCCCCTGCCCCCCCCAGACTCCCGCCGTCAGCGGGACAAGTTGCCGGGCGCCGCGGGGCAGCGGTGACAGGTGCAGGGGCCGCTGGTCGGCTCCGACGGGGTTCTTGGCCCGCCAGGTACAACCCCCGCCGAG
>VWZI01016946.1:236018-261586 GCA_013396835.1 Psilopogon haemacephalus | reverse complement strand
GGCTCATGTTGAGCTTTTCATCCACCCAGACTCCCAGGTCCTTTTCCTCAGGGCTGCTCTCCAGCCATTCACCACCCAGCCTATATCTGTGCTTGGGATTGCACTGACCCAGGTGCGGGACCTTACACTTGGCCTTGTTGAATTTCATGAGGTTGGCCTGGGCCCACCTCTCCAGCCTGTCCAGGTCCCTCTGGATGCCATCCCTCCCCTCCAGCAAGTCGACTGTACCACACAGCTTGGTGTCATCTGCAAACTTGCTGAGAATGCACTCGATTCCTCTGTCCATGTCACTGACAAAGATGTTAACCAGCACTGGTCCCAGCACTGACCCCTGAGGGACACCACTTGTCACTGGTCTCCAGGGGGACATTGTGCCCTTCATCACTGCTCTCTGTGTGCGACCATCCAAACAATTCCTTATCCAGCAAGTTGTCCACCCATCAAGTCCACATTTTTCCAGTTTGGTGACCAGGATGTCATGTGGGACAGAGTCAAATGACTTACTCAGGTCCAGGTAGACAACATCAGTTGCCCTTCCCTTGTCCACCACTGCTGTGACTTCGTCATAGAAAGCCACCAAATTAGTCAGGCATGATTTGCCCTTGGTGAAGCCATGCTGGTTGGCATCAGAGACCTCTGCTTTGTTTTCCATCTGCCTTAGCAGAGCCTTCAAGAGGATCTGCTCCATGATCTTGGCCAGGCACAGAAGTGAGCCTGACTGGTCTGTAGTTCCCAGGGTCATCCTTTTTTCCCTTCTTGAAGATAGGTGTTACATTTGTCCTTCTCCAGTCAGCAGGAGCTTCACCAGTCTGCCATGACCTTTCAAATATGATGGACAGTGGTTTGGCAACTTCATCTGCCAGTTCCATTGAACTGAGAACTAAACCAACCAAAAGTTGTGAGACTGTTTACCATCCCTGCATCCTGAGCTTCCTTTTTGTGATGCTTGGATATCTGGGTTCAATATGGTGCTAATGAGATCACGTGGCTTTTAGCTGAGTAGGCTATGCCAGTTTTGATTCTGTTTCTAGGCGCTGGACAAATGAGGGCTGAATCCCTGTGTGTTGGTTTGAGCTAGTTGGAGAATTTGAGTGAGAAATTAAACACTGTGCCACTTCACCCAGTTTGTCTGAGAGAGAAGAAAGAGGATTGTTTTGAGAACGTTCCCAAAACATCCAGATAAGCCAGTGTGCTTGCGCAGTCAGTCGGCTCTGGGTCCGCGTAGGCTTCAGCAGCTTCTTTCCTTTGTCTCTCTGCTTTTGAACTAATTCAGAGTAAAATCACTAAAACCATTCATTCCTTCCTGCCACTAATCTTTCTGACCGATCTTCAGCTTATCTGCAGCATCATCAAGTGGTGAGATAAAGCTGGGGGGAGGAGGGAAAGGTGGTGGTGGGGGATTTGGTTTCCCTCTCTTGGGGATTTTGGTCTCCAGGAGGGGTGTGGTGTCTGTATTTCTTTTTTTACTGTATATTTCTGTAAATATCTGTTATATCTTGTAAATATTTGCTTGTATATTTGCATTGCTGTAAATATAAAGCTTCATTTATTAACTTCCAGTGTGTTTTTCTGAGTTTTAGCCGGGGTTTCAAAAGGTGGGGGGGCAGGTCACTGCAAACCCACTACACCCTGCCAGAATCCAAAGAACATACATAATCCTGCTTTCAAAAAGCTCCTCCATAAATTCATTTTCATATTACTAACTTGTCCAGCCTTATCAACTAAACAATATAATGGACTGGTTTGCTGGAAAATTCTGTAGGAAGAAAATTACAGTAAAAAATGTAAGAAATACAGGAGATACACGGTTTTTAGTCTAGGAAATGAGTTCTTAGCATGCTAGTACAAGCAAAGCCCTTCTAGAGATGGAGTTGTTTGACTAAAACAATATAATGTCTGGTTTAGTCCTTAAATGTGTAATGGCACTTACTGAAAAGGTCTGACAAGTGCTCAAATTTGATCATTTCATTAAGATTCTTGCTTTGTATTTAGAAAAACAGATCTCCATTTCCTCTACAAAAAGATGGCCACTACATTCTCCTGCAAGGGTACCTATTTTGAAATGGCAAGTGAACTTTGTTTCTATTTCATATGTAGGCCCTGATTCTCCAAATGCTACCATTCATGCTTTACTGCACAACCCTTATTCCATGCAAATCTACAGTCCAGCTCATTACAGTCCGTGATTACTCAATTGCACAAGCTTTGTCTGTAAGTCCATGCAGCAGTGTAAAGTGTAAAGCCAACTTTCTGTATTTTATAAAGGTGTATAAAATTGGTAGGGAGCACGCATCCTTCTTTACCATTGTTTCATGCCTTGCTGCTATTTCTAATCTGTATTGCAAGAGTTCCTAATCTTATCACCACCATCAAAGACTATAAGCAATTCTAAGAGATAAGATTAATCTCAGATATAATAGCTCAACTTGAGGTTGCCAGCTCCCTTTTTTTTCATGACAGGGTAAACACAAAAACCCACAAACAAACAAATAAGAAAAACATACACAAAAAGTCAAACTCCAAACCACAAAAAAACCCTCAAACTCCAAACTCTCCCACTTTCAAAACATTTTACAATTGGTAATGAACTGAGCTGCCTGTAAAATAAATTTCAAAAGCGTTCTTCTGCAGTAAATGATACAACCATGCTAAAGACACCATGCAATCTCTTACCTTTCTACTTTGCTACAACCCTGTATGCTTTGCTGATTTTTTTTTCAGATGTGTCTATTTCTTTCAGTGAAGCGAGAAGGTTTCAGAGACTTAAAGCTAGACGGTTTCACCTATCAATGCACATGGCAAATCTCACTCCATTCCCTAATATCTATGGTAGGCTTTTAAGGACAAAAGGCATGATATTCTTAAAATTATTTGTCTTTATGACAAATGTATAGATAGGAATATGATTTTTTGACAAGGTATTTGGCTTATGAGAACTTGTTGATACATATAACACATAGACTGCTCCTATCATCTGCACGCTGTCTGTTTAATAATTCACATTTAAATACAAGACCTTAGTTGCCACAGCTCAGTAGGAATAAAATTAAGGAGATTTACATTTCCCTGCTGAGAAATGTGGAATCCTGTCTATTTTTTTTATCCTTGTGTCTTTTAAAACTTGTCAGAAACACTGGTACCGTCATAAAGCCCAATCAGTCGGGACCTAAAATATGTATGTCAGGGCTATGTTTGCCACTAAGCAGCAACTTAGTAAAATCATGAGAGAAACCATTATAACAAAATACATAAAAAAGAGCTACCTTCAAACACAGGCTGCCAATTTACATTTTTATTTGACATATTTTGAATGTGTTGTACAGTAAAAAAGGGCAACAGCCACATGGACTGCATTATGAGGAACAGCACCACCAGATCAAGAGGGGTGGTGAGGCACATTTGGAATATTGTGTCTAGGCATGGAAACGCTGGAGTTTAGTGAAGTACCACAGAGATGACTGAAGGATTGACATCTATCACATAAGGAGAGTCTGAGAGAGTTGTGAGTGTTTAGCCTGCAGGGAAGAAGGCTCACTGGAGATTCTGTCAATGTCTGTAAATTCTTGAAGGATAGAGGGAGGAGTAAAGTACACTTGAGCAAGTGTCTTCTCAGTAGGGTCCAGTGAAAGGACAAGAGTCAGCGGACACATTCAGAAACACAGAAAATTCCATTTAAGTATCAGACCAAAGGTTTGATGAGCACTGGAATTGTTTATGCAGAGAGGTTAAGTCTTCATCCTTGGAAATTGCATAAGGTCCTGAGCAGCCTCTAGTTGTTCCTTTAAGGTGGAGCAGTGGAAAAGATCACCTCCAGAGATCAAACATCCTCAGTGACTCCGTGATTCTGTGAAATGCTAACCAGAATTTCTCAATAGGATTGGAACATGCTCACTAGATGCAGTCCTATAGCCCAATTGTCACAGAGAATGTGATTTCAGAAGCGGGTAATTAATTCAGGAAATGGGGTCTCTCTTAGAGGTGGTTCAGTATGAGAATGAGTAACTGTATTTAGGGTCTGGTCTATGTATTACCACTATCCAGGCCTAGGGAAATCTCTGCAAATCTGTATTGACTCAGGCCTTAATTACATTTATTTCTTGCTTTTCTCAGAGTACCAAGGACATCATACATCTTGGGAATGATGGGGCAACTATCAACTAGTGCTCAGCAACAGATCGGCCTTGTTGAGCAAAGCAGCCACACAGGCATGCCTTCTGGTGTTCTGTGGGTAAAGGAAGAAGCCATGTATTATGGAACAGGGAGGGGCAATGGGAGACAGAGGATGGAAAAAAGCTGCTTCTACAGGAGAATAAATCAGAAGAAAATCTATGGGTTGACTGTAGNTTAAATAAAGGGAAAAGCAGATCTACTCTTTAATCTAGCTAATTCCAGTAATGAGAAAAGTGAACATACAGAATGTGTATCAGCATAACCTAGCCACACAAGGGTCCAGGCCAAGCTGGATCCCATTTACTGAAACACTTGACACAATTTTTATTGCTATTTAATAAAGTTGGCAAGATTACACTTGATGATAATGCATCTTCACCTGCAGTGGAAACACACTTTGAGAGTCCATCTGGTCTAAAGTGTCTCCAATCTAAACTGCATGAAGAAAACAGAGTAATTTTTTTTCTAGCTGGTTTTCTAATAAATATCTCATGTCAACCACACAGAGAGACATGACTGCCTAGGAATTAAACTTCCAACTCTCAAATTCCAATACAATATGTTAATCACATCATTCTTCCTCTGAATGTTTGACATGCATGTAAACCGCACACCTGAGGTGAGACATTTTGTTTAAAAAAAAAAAAAATAGCCATATTGAACAGAATCTACATATTGCCTCATATTGCTATTGATACTAGCTCCTGCAGATAATGAAGATATCTGCAGTTAGTTTTAGAACAGGATGGGTAAGGAATTAAAAGGTCTCAAATTTTGAGCATATGGAGGCAAATGTAACATTTAGCAAGCTGAAATATTTGAAGATAAAAAGCTGGATTCTTCAGAAGTTCATACCTTATATAACGTGTGTGTATTTATAGATATATAATTTTATATGCTTTCAAAATGACAGCAAACCAGAACATTGTTTTTAATTGATTTTTTCATTGAGTTTTAAGCAAGAATAAGAGACTTAAGACAAAGAATCAGTCACCAAATAATTTTTCTTTTTCATATTAAGAAACACTCTGTGAATGTGAATATCACTGTTTACACACCCTAATCCCACACAATACCTCCATGAAACAAGTTATTTTTATGTCTCTATGATGTAATTAAATGTACTTTTATCTCTGCTGTGATGAAGAGGTTGTTGTTTAATATACATCCAATACTGATAGAGTCCTACAGCTACACATTCATTATTCAAAAGGAAATAAAAATGCACAGTTATGCTCATTTCCAAAGCAGCAGTTAATATTAACAATTGCTGAAACAGAAATATTGTCTCACTTCACATTTGCAATTAACCAAAAGTATTTTTGGTTGCAAATAAGAAATGTTATTATGGATCCGATGGCTCACACATACTATACTCTGCAAAGAGTATTAAAGATAACATGTCTATCACTGTAGTCTTTGTAGTATGGCTAGAAGTGTACTTATAAACTTTTCTTATTACACACATGTAAAAGTACCACAATCTCCCAAAACCTAGGAGGTAAGATGTCAAATAAAGGATACCACTGGTGTTCACGCTACATTAGTAACTCTGAGAGAATAAAGTGTCACTTCTTCTAACTCATGAAAGCATTCCTATGTGAGAAAATTCCAGCTCTACATTATCTAATAAAAAAAACACTCTAAAGAACTAAAGCAGTCCACAAAGATCCCATTATAATCCCATGGATGTTTTGTTATCTTTGGTTAGGTTGTGAGGACCACTGCACGGGCAGAACCTGCTTATATGAAAATGCATGAATTCCAATTGTTTTTTCTAGTCCACTCCTCACACTTCCCAAACCCAAGCTAGCCTAAGTACCTTCTACTCTGTCTAAAGTACTTCCATACTTTATAAACTTTGGAGTGAATGTTATTTCACAGTGGAGTCAGTGACTCATTTCACTAATGACATATGAGCAGAGATGACGCAAAAATAACATTTTTCACACAATATTCAAACATTTTTATTGAAAGAAAACTGCTCATATGAGGAACGCTACACTACTTGCATCCCTACAGATTCCACGTCAACAAAAACAACAGCAACCTTTTTGCCCAGGTCCCAGAATGGCAATACTAGTAAACCTGCAAAGCTCTCAGCAAAACTTTCCATTTCACCAGAGCCCAATGCCAAGTATGATCTTACAGTTCTCATCTCCTTATAAAAAGAATGCATTATGTTAGACAGGAGTAGGTGGAAACATAAGACATTTAGGCAAAACATCCAAAAGACTCCTGCACAAGAAAATAAATACTCTAGTTTGAGAAACTCAAGCATTACACAAGGCACACAACTATATAGTCTGGTTTTTTGCAGTAAATGGTATGTATCAGAACATTTGCTAATTAAATATAAATTTGTGTCCAAGACAAACCTTAATTCTTGTTTTTCAATTTGTTCAAGTCTTGAGTAATGTCAGTGGGACACACTGCTTAAATATGTACCTTGTATATCTTTGATGTGTGGAATTCCATCCCCAGTCTGAGTTAGAAATAATCATCTCTCTCACCATGAAACCTATAAAATGTGTTTGAAAGCACTAAGGACATTTATAAAAGACTGTCATCCTCCTTCCTCACAAATATTTTGTTATATGCTGTCTGTAGCTTTACATAGTTTAAGCCTCAAAGGCTTCCCAGGTTGTCCTGCCAAATAACTGTACTGAGCCTGGACAGGACAGAGTTAACTTTTTTCATAGCAGCCCATATGGTGCTGTGAATTGTGACCAAAACAATGCTGGTAACACACTAAAGTTCTAGTTATTGCTGAAAAGTCTGCAAAGTATCAAGCCCTCTATCTTTCTCACTACCCACTGCAGTAAGATTGGGGGATTCACAACAGGTTAGGAGAGGACACAACCAGGCAGATGACCTGAACTGACATTCCATGCCCCTTAACGGTAAGCTCGATCATTAAAAGGGAAAACAGAGGAGTTTAGGCAAGTTAGCTGTCTTTTGCTTAGGAATTCACAAGGCATCATTCTGCCTGTGGGAGGTGTAGAGTGATTTACCTTGCCTCACTTGTTTTGATTTCCTTTCTCTCATCATCCACTTATCCTTCACTTACTAAACAATGTCTTATCTTGAGCCTCAAGTTTTCTTGCATTTACTCTTCCTACATCCAACAGAAGGTTGGGAGGTGAGAAAAGTGATATTGCAGATTTATGCACACTTGTGACATGACTTAGCTTGTATTTGTGTTACAATTGGAAGTATACTGTCTTATTTCTCCATGGCTAGCTACAGATGTGCACTGTATGGTATTTCCAATACCTCTAAGTAGTGGGAAAACCGTGGGAGTAGGCTGTGTGCCCGGCAGTATCCAGCTCACTCTGTATTTGTGTTTATAGAGCAATCAGCTATGTGAGAATAATTTTTGTCTAGTATTATACATAGATTATGTGTTGTCAACATTAACACTTTCAACATACTTACCCCAAAACACCCACAAAGTCTACCAAATCAACATGGCCATCTACCGCCCATGCTTCTCTCCTTCAGGAGAAGATGTGTTAGAAGCATATGACAGATGTTAGCCATGTTGTTCAATACACTGCTGGGAGATGTTTCATTTGTATGGCAATAAACACATTGTAAGAAGCCATACAGAATAATAATGTGATCTCATAAAAGGCAGATATTTATATCAAGATACTGGTTATTTTTGTTTTAATTAGAATAGGAATATACCAAATACAAATTATAATATTTTGGGGTGCCATCTCATTATGCTTTTTACTTCTACTGCATTGGTAAATGCGTGGTAAAGCACCATTTGTATTTCTAAATATTCTTAGTGTCCTCTCACTGAACAAGAAAATGTATTACATAAAAAAATCCCTCTTAGCAGTAGATTTTTATACAGAAATTTTATGGGTAAAATAGAAATAAAAATGTACAGCCTGTAAGAAGAAGTCATTGCAAACAATTTCCCCTATTAAATTCAGGGGGATTTGAACCCGTGACTTTTGATTCTTCATGTAGACACTGAATCACTGTCACATATGACAAATGCTACGAACACTCAAGTGTACTGCAGTACCAGTGTGACTTACTTGTTACAGCAAACTGAGCATCTCTCACAGGGGCTTAAGCATTACTGTACATCTGAGGCAAAGCTCCTTCTCGCACACCACAGGAATACTGCACAAAGATGACTTAAATAATGGTATTATTAACAAGTATGTATATCAATTACAACAAAACATTTATTTTCCATCATTTTATGAAAAAAATCTGACCAAATGAAGAAAAGCCTGAAAGACAGGAATCTAGACTACTTAGGATTCCTAAGCATCTGTTAGTTTTACTTACACAATGTATACTGTTGTGTTATCTTAGGGAAGCTAGGGCATATGCTTCCAGTCAATATTTATTGTCTCTAACCCTATTATTTGCAAAATAAATATGAGACTTTCAGTGAAGTATGTCTTTCTTCTTTCAGAAAGAACTTGTCTGGAACACTGGCCAATGGCATCCTGTGGTTGTGGAGTCTCCCCTGGAGGCAATCATAAGCCACCTCAATGTGTTTGTGTGTGACCTACTCCAGGTGATCCTGCTCTGTCGGGGATATAGGACTAGATGATCATTCAAGGTCTCTTCTAAGCCTTAACATTTTGCAATTCTGTGACCATTCCACACCTTAGCTAGTTTGTTTTTATCAACTGTCTAAATAAAACACACTTTATACATTTATTTTAAAAGAACCTAAAAATATAAATTGAGAAGGGCTTAATAGGAAACAAATAAGGAACAGTATTTTTACAGAAAACCAAATGTCCAAGCAGATCTCTAACACACTTTGAGATTACTATGCTATGTAAATACAGTACATAGCTCTGCCTTGTATGCAAGAACTATCTTTGCAGAGCTATAGGGCTAGCTGTTGCTATCTTTTCCATATACTTTTTGTGTACTACCCACCACAAAGGAAGATTAAAGGTAATTTAACATTTAAATAGCCACAATATTACACAAGAGACCCTGTCATATCTTTATAGAGTGATGATAAACTTCACTAGATATGCTGTTCTTGGAAACATCTCATCTGTCTAACAGCATCCTACTGCCTTCTCAATATACATGCCCCTCTATTCTGCTTTAACTGAATTAGCAATCTGAATTCTGGAGAATTTCAGGTAATTGCATGCAGAACATCATCTGCCAGATAATGCTGAGTATAATTAAACATCCAAATGGTAAAGACTGACTCCACAATCTTTATTCTAAGACATATTTGAGTCAAAAAAGACCACTGTGATGATCTAGTCTTAGCTGCACTAAAAATCCACACAAGCTATAGGATTTACTTGTATTAATTCCCACATGAAGTTCAACAGATTACTCTGACTGAATCATCCTTTTAAATTCAGCACTGAAGAATCTATGACAATCATTAGTAGTTCCAGTTAGTAAAAAAAGAATTTTTAAAAAAATTAAAATCCTTAACTGTAGTCTGAATTAGTCTGGGGTTTATTACCATATTTGCTAAGATACGTTTGATTTTCTTTAAATCAGACTGAACAATCTGGTTTTTGAATACCAGTCGCTTTATCTCGAATGTTTCAGTTTAGTTTCCCAAAGACAATATTAAGGAATGGCTTGATTACTGTCTAGAAGTGCTATCTTAACTTCACTTTTCCTAAACCATACCTCCAGTCTTTCATGATAAACCACGTGTCCCAAGTTTCATATCATTCTTTTAAGTCTTCTATATACATATTTTGTTTTTTCTGAATTCTCCTTGAAGTGCAGTTGCCAGAACAAAGTTCAGTATTTGAGTAGTGATCACACCATTAACAACCACAGAAGTAATTCAACAACTGCTTGATATTCACCTTGCCCATTCATCCAAGACTACCTTCATTCTTTTGTCTCACTTTGACACTGCCAGCTGATTATACCATGACACTTCAAAACTCTTTTAGAAGTCTGCGCTTTGAGAGGGAAGAATAAGGCACTCTGTAAATAGAACCTACAAATACCTTCTACATAGTGATTTCTTTTGCTGTTTACCCTATTCCTTTTTATTATCTCAGACCTTTGAGAGATCTGGAATATGCCCACTTCTATTTGAACTCACCTAATGTTAGAGAGCTTAAATACATGTATATGGAATATATTGACTTCAGAATTGACCCATGGGTTTTCTTTTGCTTTTTCTCTCATATACACTTAAACCTTGCATGTTTAGTTCTGCAGCTGCAAGTGAAGAAAGAGTTGATAAGACATGAATGTCTAGCCCCCTTATATGTATTCTTTGGCTTCCATCTCCTTTGTGTTCCTTTTTAAATTCACAGTTAAGCTGTACTCTAAAATTTGAATCAAATGTCTACTGTAGGGAAATCATCATTGTATTACCTTAAGAATATTGCCATATTTAATCTCCATTCCATTTATGCTGATGCATTGGTCTTTTTTCAAGTTTTTTTGTCATCTACTTTTGCAATGAGTTTCTCCTCTCTCTGCTCAATATCCTTTCTTCTGGTTGCCCTGAACACACAACTAACAAACTCCTAGCTGCAGCGTTTTATATCTGGTCCTTAGCAACAGTGAGATCATAACTTAAAATTCAATCTAGTGGCACTAAATTGATGTTTTTACATAACAGAACCTAGGGTAAGGGTCTAGAAAACATACATAGCAGCCTTCTAAGTCTCCTGTCTTTCACTTAGAAAGTTTTTGAAATTGTAGCACTGAGTCAATCACCATATGACTAAAAATAAGCCATTTTTCTAGGACTAGGTAACTGATTCCAGTCAGTTTACTTGTAATCTGGTTTTAGCCTGATTAGCTTTTACATAGTTACTACTAGTGGGGAAAAAAAAATTTAACAGAAAAAAAAAAAAATCACACTCCAAAAGTTTTTAGTATTGGCAAAAAAAAGAAATTCCAATACTAGACAACTGTCCTGACCTTGTAGCTAGCTTTTGTGCAAGTGAGTTTTCTTACATGTGAGACACTTCAACATTTGGATAACACATGAGAAATAACTTAGTGAATACCATGCACAACAGAGTCGAACCTATGCTTGTTTGAACCTATTTAAACACTTTTTTCTTCCTGTTAAGAAGTAATCTTTGCCTGGCCAGCAGAGACTCAGTATACATATTTTACATGCTACACTCTACAGTAAGTGAGGTTTCTCTTCCAAAGCAGATAGTGACTTGAATCCTCAGGAAAGTATTTAGAATTTCATACCAGAACCTGTAGTCTAGATTCTTCTCCACAATCCTTCAGAGATTTCTTTCAGGGTACACAAGTTTCTTCTTATTCTGAAATTTATCCTCTACCTGGATTTCCAATCAGTTCCTTGTGCTTGTGAGATAAGCAGAAACATGCAAAGAAACAAAATAAACAAAAATGCTCCCAAAACGATCCTGAATACAAAACCTTGCTAACTCAGAAACAGAAATGTTGTAAAGCATAAGACGTAATCCCCTTTCCCCCAAAATGCAAACATATGTTTACACAGAAAGCAACTCCAGTCCTCCAGACTGAAAATATTTAGTATCTACTTGATCACAGAAAAACAACTTCAGAAAAGACTTAGTCATTAAGCCATAGTTTCTTGTGCTGGTTATTGCAATACAGTTCACTCCTGCAGGCACCTCCTAACTATGAATGTACTTCATACTGGTATCTCACAAAGATCTGATCTAGTGCCTTTCCTCTAGAGAAGAAATGCAGTCTGTCTCCTGCATCTATGTGTGACAAAAAAAAAAAAAAAAAAAAAAAAAGCTGCTAAAGGAACTATTCCATCATAAAGTTTTCTATGTTAGTAGCACTTAAAAAACATTCTGGAACTTCTACCCTACACCGTTTCTGGGTATGCTCTGCTAATTAATTTTGGTACATGGCAAGACAAGAACAGCAACTGTGCATTCAGCAGTTGGATTTCCCTGCTCTGTTTAACTATAAAGCCTCTGTGGAATCACTGCTTTCCTATAGTCGGTATAGGTCCAGGGCCCAAGGCACACAGAGTTGTTGACTTCTGAGCCAGTGTGTCTTATGATACATGATAAAATGAGCAGTGATGGAGTATCAGACTTTTTAAGCCACTATTTAAAATCTGTGCAGCCCACAAGATACAAAGAAAAGTTACTACAGTTTAGCAGCTAAATTAACACATTGAAAGCAGTGTAACACTTCACACACGCGTCAGGCATCTGACTCAACAGTCACAATCATTAATACTAAGATTTTATCACTCAGTTTTAGAGCAATGCCACATGAAGTTGTCTGGTGTTGTCAGACCTCCAAAGAGCTCCTGCAGCACAAGCTTCCAAGACATCTCTCAATATAGGATGCTTAGGAATGTTTAAGATATTCTTACTGGAGAGAAAGCACAAGAATTGACATTTTAATTGTCAGTCATTACTTCAAGGAATGTGTAGGACACTTGTGTGACTAGTGCCTCTCTAGACCCAGTTTGCCTATTACATTCCTTTCTAAATGCACAACCTTTAGGAAAAACCACTATCATACACATCTCTGAGCAACCAAACTCAACAGTACTCCATATCTAAATGAGCCCTTCCGAGATTATTATAACTTCCATAAAAAATACAGACTGCAAAAGAGCTGAATAAAAAGATCTGTGCCTTTGCATATGTGAGTTGTTAACACTGTTTTTAATACTATGAATACTCACCCATTCCACTAGTATTTCAATGCACCCCAAATAGTAAATAAAGAATCTTCTCCATGAACTATTCAACAGGACAACACTGTTAGCCGTAATTAACAGAGAAATAGGTGGCAGAGTATTCTAGATCCAAACTATCCCAAGTACTTTTTAGTTATATATACTAAATTAAGTTTCAAGGTTCAATTTTTCAAGGCTCTCTAGACTCTTAACAGTGTACAGCTCAGTTTTGCATGGATTTAACTGTACTGGTCATGTCAGAAAATGGGCAAATTTTGCTACATGTATTGCAAAAATGTTAAAAAAATGAATGGCCAACTGTAAATCCCTGACTTGTATTACCTGCCCAGCATAAAATAGTCTTTTAGCATCCAAGATGGACAGAAATTAGTCCTCCAAGGCAGCATTCCGTTCTTTGTCTTCCTGCGTTCATCTCTGCCCATTCTAGACTCTACTGCAGACAGCTCCTCCTGATAAAGCCCCTCACCATTTACAACTGTGCATTGAATATCAGGGGTGCTGGAGGGAAAGCCTTTTAAGAACACAATTGAAGAGCACTACAATGTATAAATTATCATCACACCAGCAGCCTAAAATAAATGTCCTAGCAGTTTAGCAAGTTAGCCTTAAAATGCCAGTATTAGATCAGTCTAATTTTTATACTTAACCATACCCAAAATACAACAATTCTACTGCAGCATCAGTACGACTGCCATGCAGTGTTATGAGCAGCTTGACTTCTGCATCTGCTAAACAGACCTCTCTTGTATGAATAAACTAAATCAATACCAAACCAGAAAGCACTGAAGTAAAGTTCTTCACCTGTTGCTCTCTCCACTATTTGCTGATAGCAAACAAGAGGCTTAGGAAGTCTGTTCTGTATTCTGGACACCCTACCATCCTCTGAAGCAGGGGTCCCTTCCAGATCACTCAGCTTCCATCTCCAAATGTTTCCCTGGGCCAGGACTCTCTAAATGTTTTTCTAACTTACTTGACTCTCTGATACTTGCAAAACAGGAGCCATCTGCAGAGCAGTCACTTCTTTCTCCTTCATGATGTCTGTGCTGCTAACAGTCAAAACAGAGTTAATGCCCTCCTTTTTAATACTTACATCACATTAGGATTCAAGGAGGAACCATGACAGGGAAAGTTCTTAACTACTTGGCAGCAGATGCTGTCTTTAGAAAATGTCACTGGCAAACCCTCATCAGCCTCCTCTAAGTACATATATAAATTCAGGGGTTTTTTTCCCAAAAGCTTATAGTTAGATTGAACACTGTCCTATTTTCACAAGAACAGGAAAAATACATCCACAACACATGGGCAATAATTATGCCAAATGTGAAGTCCTAACTTCATGAAAGGGGTACAAAAAAATTGTTTAACTGGGCAAAATAACAACTTTTCCTTAATCTTGTTCTTGGCATTATTTAATAACTGATTATTTTAAAAGCAATTTGAGACAATGTGTATGGTAACTTAGCTATAGTAAGTACAAATTATACTTGTGGTTAGGCATTCCTCTATCTACAGGCATATTTGATATCGGCATAGAGTGAAAACGATCATCTGAAGCTTCAGTTACAGCAGTTTTCATCAAGTAAGGCTAAAGTTCTAAATGATTTGTGGTAGTGTGGATTCTGCCTTGGATTCATGAGACCAAGAACACTTTCTTTGAAAACATACAGTAAAAATGACATGGTAAACAGCTATTATTACTGGCAGGGAATACTGGAAATTTCTTTTCAGTCGGCATATTACCTGTCAATGTTACCACATATTACACACCCAAGAAAAAATGGAAATCCAATGGCATAATGTTTGGCACATCTTTGCAAATATCCTTTCTATAACAAAAGTGTTAGAGAAATCTAGATTTGGACAGCTAGATGTGGGAAGTGGTGAGGGGCTCTTAACTGCTGTGAAGGAAGTCAGATGTAGATTTTGTGCCTTGTAGTTCAGAACCAAAGAACATCAAACTTGCTCCAGCAGTTCATATCCATGTGACTCAAACAAAATTCTAGTGCAACAGCCTAGTATGTATCCAAGAAACAAAGATCAGTAACTACTTAAAAAAAAAAACAAACAACAAAATAACTACTTTTTTTAGTGTACATTGTTCCACTTAATCGGTTCTGTCAATGTAATTACACAATTCACAAGATCTGTAAGTGCCAGAATGAATTCCACAAGAATATTTTTCATCAGAAAATTCTACTTCTCACTTCTCAGTCCTGATTACCAAGTCAGACTTGGAAAAGCGGACTCATAGATCTCCTAGATATCAAAAATGACAGGCTTAGTAGAGATATTGCCTCTACCACATGACAACACTCAAGATAAAGTCTTCAGTGTTCTGGTGGCAATTCCCCATTTTCTTCTGCCCATGATGGAGCACTGTTGCAAAATTTCTCCCTGCACTACTATTCCTTTTGTTTTACAGGTGATAATCACACTTTTCCCTCAAATTAGCGTTCTGATTACCATAACTGCAATAAACTCCAAGCAACTATTTTTAATGTGTCAAAAATCTACAAGTAACTAAACAGCAGAGCTGATCTAACTGACCAGCTAAACTAAAAAAGGGAAGCACCACACTGGAGCATGTTGATCCATCTGCCACATCCATTTAACACACTAGCTCAACTGAAAACTCATTATTAGTTTCTTGCTGGGTTAATCTATTTAGGGGCTCAATGACTGCCAGGCACCAGGCAGCGTAAGAGACGGTGGCAGTATTTCCTTCATTCAAGAGCAGTGGCTGTAAATGTCTTCTGAAACAACACCTTTGGTTCCAGTTTTTCTGCTACTGTTCGAGACATGAATGCCCAATAGTTTGTCTTCCCCTATTGTATTAGTTGATGTACTAAGAGCCAATATACATTGAGAAGGCAGATGTGACAGAAGAGCTCCTCTGTTGCAAGTTTCTCACTGGTTTCATCCAGCTTCACATTGAATTCACTGGAAAAGCTACTCTGCCATTAACAGAAAAATGGCACTGCAGACTAGCCCCATGTAAATCCACACTCTAGATTTTCAGCAACAAACACACAAAAGTTACAAATCAATATTAGATTTTAAACACTTCCCTGTGTGAGGCTTAACTGTCCCTGAGTGCATTATTTCCATCTGTATTGTGTGATCACTGTCCACAGAAGGCACTTGGCAGATTTTGGTAAACATGCATTTAGGATGAAAGCATGAAAATTTACTTTATCTACAATACAGCCAAAGAGTTAAGATGGAAAGTGGAAAAGTATTGGTTTGATTAAGCAGCTCTTCATAATCACTTTGTATGCAGGGAAATTCTACAGCTAGAATCAACCAAGAGTACTTAAGTCAAAATATCATTTATGTGATATAAAGGATCTTTTATCTCTGCAGCTAGTACTGATGATTCCTCAAAAAAAGTAAATAATAATTTTATAAAATCATGAAAGAAAGAAACATCTTTAACTTCATTCAGTGCACACACTGGCTATTTAAGATCTGATCTTCCATCTGAAAAGGAACTTTTTCATTAGGAAAATAATCAAGAGCCTGGTTTCTTGCATATTCCATTCTTCTCTTTGAGGGAGGAAATAAATATAATTACACTTGCTTCAGTTAGTGGCGATGCTTCTCTAAGAATCACTCAAAACTTAGCTCAAGATCAAGTCCTTTTTTTGTGGTGGAGAGAATTCATCTGTCTCTCAGATCTGATCAGTAGTAACTAGCACTAAAATCTATCTTGAGAATATTTGAGTTCTGTTACAGAGCTCTGTTAGTACATAAAGATTGTAACAGATGTAACACAATGCAAAAAGTTGTCCGGAAACTTCTATCTAAGAAACAGGCACATTTCACATCCTAAAGAAAAGTGGTAATTTCTCTTTTGGGGACTTTGAACATGCACTGAAATAATCCAAGGAACAGACTTTCCAATCCAAATTAAATTATTAAGGCAATAGTATTTTAGCAGCATCATCAAAAAGAAGAACTATGAAAAAAAACTACAAAGTCATCTGCTATGGAACAGAAATGCAGTGATTTTCCTTTCTTCTACATGAAATTCCAGGTTCAAGAAATTCCTATCTTGTTATACATCATGTCATGGAAGGTAGGAAAAAACTTCAGAGAGACCTGGACAAGTTGAGTTGATGGGTTGAAGCCAACAGTACGAGATTTAACAAGGTCAAGTGCAGTGCTACAGACTGGGGTTGAGTGGCTGGAGAGTAGCCTGTCAGAGAGGAACCTGGGAGTGCTGTTTGACAACCAGCTGAACATGAGACAGCAGTGTGCCCAGGTGGCATAGAAGGCATCTTGGCTTGTGTCACAAATAGTCTGGCCATCAGGACTAGGGATGCAATTCTGCCCCTGTACATGGCACTACTGAAGCCTCATCTTGAGTACTGTGTGCAGTTCTGGGACACTTACTTCAAGAAAGATATTGAAGTGCTGGAGCAGGTCCAAAGGAGAGCAATGAGACTGGTGAGGGGGCTGAAGGGAAAGTCTTAACAGGAGAGGCTGAGGGAGCTAGGGTTGTTTAGCCTGGAGGTAAGACTCAGGGGGTATCTTATCACATTCCCTGAAGGGAAATTGTAGTAAGGTGGGAGTTGAGCTATTTTCCCAGGCAACTTGTGATGAGACCTGAAGCTGTGCCAGGTGAGGTTTAGATTGGATGTTAGGAAACTTTTCCCCATGGAAAGGGTAATCAGACACTAGAATGGACTGCCCAGGAAGGTGGTGGAGTTGCTGTCCCTGGAGGTGTTTATGGAAAGATTGGATGTGGTACTTAGTGACATAGTCTAGTAGATGTGGTGGTGTTAGGTCATAGGCTGGACTTAATGATCTCGGAGGTCTATTCCAGCCTTAACAATCCTGTGGTCAGGTTTACATTGCATTATTACATTGAAAATTGCTAAGGAGACTCAGTGTTAAGTCTTAGAGAGCTGCTTTTATGAATCAAGTCCTGTTATTGATCAAAACAAATAAGTGTCCACTTACCACTGTTCTGGTAAAGTTAAAATAAGAATTATGACCTTAAAAGTAAATTCAACCTGCAAGTACTTCTTTTCTGCACCATAAATTTATAGGCTATGAAAAATACAGTGATTAGGAGAATGCCAAGAGTGAAAATTTAGACTGTGCCCTAATAGGAACCTTTTTGTAGGTTTGGATAGTCAGTGAAAGCTACAAAACAACAGGGGCAGAATACATACTGCAGTCTATGTTGTCTTATATTAGGGTGTCTTTTTTAAAAAAAAGTTCTTATTTACATGACTGATCCCCATTTAAAGATTACTAAACCAAAAAACTAAACATCTACAGGTAGATAAAAACATAAGAATCAATCCAAGTGCATTCTCATATATCCACAATATCTGTATGAATATATATTAAGATACTTAAATTTTAAGAGTTTCTACCATAAGAGAAGTGTAAATGTTAATCTATTTTATACTTTAAAGAAAAATCTCAGATATTCTACCTCTGCAAATTAGTTTGTCAGCTGCAGCCACTAGGAAATGTGTATCTCATAAGAACTCATAAAATCATCTATATGACCAAATAACTATTAGTTCACAGCTGTTGCAAACTGTTGGGTATTTTCTTGGTTTGTTTGGTAAAACAGAATTAATTAGTACTGACTGAAATTGCTACATGTCCTGAAAAAGTAATCCATGAATATTAAGGTTTTAAAATATCACTGCAAAGATAAATTAGTATAAATATACCAGGTAACACTACATAGAAAACCCACATATTTCCTACACTTTCATACAGTGATAAAGTGAAAACACCCTTGTTAATTACATGGTGAAGGTAAATTGTCTCTGTCATCAAGTAACAACCACAGCATTTGATCCCTCCTGCAACAAGTAAATTGCAGCAATTTCATTTGTCTGTAGTCAGTGAAGGCAGTCTCTTAACTCCAAATCTCTGTAAAGGGATCCATCACAGCTCAGGTATGAAAACAATTGTGTGATCCCAAGTCCACACTGAATAAAATTCCACTTATTGCATCACAAAGTGTTATGGCTATACAAGAAAATCATGAGGACTAGAAGGTCCCTTACTGAAGTTTACCACACTTCAGAATTCCTGTGACATTTTTCCTGCTGAACTATACTAAAACAAAACTGAAGCCTTCTTTTACTTAAGGTTTAATTTTGCTCTTGGTGGTATCCATGGTCTTCTGAGTGTCACACAAGTCACAAAAATGTGAATTTAGATTTGTTACTTTCTTTCATTCATAGTATTGTCTGTTTGAAGTTATATTTTACTTACTGTGTTGGTTTTCGGACAAATGCTCCATTAAAACTGCAGAATTTTTTGTTGTATTGTTTTGTCTTTTTCTTTGCTAGAAATGTAGTAGACAAAATTGTCCAAAACAAAAGCTACTATTTCTTACTTATTTCCATAGAGACCAGAAGCCAAACCAGACAAGATGCTTAAGTGCTATGAATGTTACTAATACAGATAAGTGATAGTGTTCTCCAAGAGCTCACAATACAAAAACTGAGCTGTAACAGGTGAACTAAACAAGAATGCAGGTTGGAGCTTGGAATAGTGGAACAATGAACTGATGCAAGCATTTTTACAGCAATTACAAACTACAACCCTCCCTGGTGGTATCAGATTGTACTCACTGATTCAGCTATCTGCTACCCGTAAGCACAGAGCCATGGATTCTTTTGGGAAAGCAAGTAACTGCCAGATACAATGTATCTTTGTCAGAAAATAATTTTGTAACATTGGCATCAGTGACATGATAGAAAGAATCATACCAATGAATCACCAAAAAAAACCCACAGATTCACCATTTAGATCCCAGCACTACTTCTTGGTACGTGTCCATTAGCAATTTAGTATATAAGAAGAGGTCCTTTGGATAAGAATTTGATTTGAGCAGAAGTGATATGACTGCAAAATTGTTCTTCTCTTTGTGGAAGAACCAAAACTGCAGCTGTGTGCAAGAGGTCACCAGAAGTACTCCATTTGCAGCGTAGAAACCGTTTCTTCAGCAGTCAATGTCCATGTGGTACATTCTTTAAACAACTAGTGGGAAAGCAGTTCTCAAACCACAGCAGACTGTAGCAGCTTGAAGCCTGGTGCCTCCTTCTTTGCAATGCATCAATCACAGAATGTTAGGGGCTGGAAAGGACCTTAAGGATCATCTAGGACAGCATCCCTGACAGAGCAGGTTACATAGGAACACATTTGGGCAGGTTTAGAATGTCCCGATAGAAGGTGATTCCACAACCTCCCTGGACACCCTATTCCAGTGTTGTGTCACAATCACAGTGAAAAGGTTTTTCCTTATGTTCACACAGAACCTCCTGTGCTTCAGCTTGCACCCATTACCCCTTGTCCTATCATTATTATCAATAAGAGCCTGGCTCCATCCTCCTGACACTTTCCCTTCATGTATTTATAAACATGCATGAGGTCACCTCTCAGTCTCCTCCAAGCTAAAGAGCCCCAGTTCCCTCAGCCTTTCCTCATCTTTGTGGCTCTGTGCTGGACTCTTCAAGCAGTTGCCTGTCCTTGAGCTGAGGGGCCCAGAATCATAGAATGGTTTAGGTTGGAAGGGACCTCAAAGACCATCCAGTTCTAACCCCCTGCCATAGGCAGGGACACCTGTCACTAGAACAGGTTGCCCAAGGTCTCATTCAGCCTGGCCTTGAACACCTCCGGGGAGCGAGCATCCACAACATCCCTGGGCAACCTGTTTCAGTATCTCACCACCCTCACTGTAAAAGAACTTCCTCCTAACAACCAGTTTAAATCTCCCCATTGCCACTTTAAACCCATTACCCCTCATCATGTTACTACATTAGTCCCTCCCCAGCCTTCCTGTAGGCCCCATTCAGATACTGGCTGCTATAAGGTCTCGTTGAAGCCTTCTCTTCTCCAAGCTGAAAAGCCCCAACTCTCTCAGCCTGTCCTCATAGCTGAGGTGCTCCAGCCCTCTGATCATCTTCATGGCACTCCTCTGGACTCACTCCAACAGTTCCATGTCCTTCTTGTGCTGGGGGCTCCAGAACTGCACACAGTACTCCAGGTGGAGTCTGATGAGAGCAGAGTAAAAGGGGAGAATCACCTCCCTTGCCCTGCTGGCCACACTTCTCTTGATGCAGCCCAGGACACAGTTGCTGTCTGGGCCACACGCGCACACTGATGGCTCATGTTGAGCTTCTCATCTACCCAGACCCCCAGGTCCTTCTCCTCAGGGCTGCTCTCCAGCCATTTGCTGCCCAGCCTGTATTTGTGCTTGGGATTGCACCCACTCAAGTGCAGGACCTTACACTTGGCCTTGTTGAATTTCATGAGGTTGGCCTGGGCCCACCTCTCCAGCCTGTCCAGGTCCCTCTAGATGGCATCCCTGCCCTCCAGCAAGTCGACTGTGCCACACAGCTTGGTGTCATCTGCAAACTTGCTGAGAGTGCACTCAATTCCTCTGTCCATGTCACTGACAAAGATGTTAAACAGCACTTGTCCCAGCACTGACCCCTGAGGGACACCGCTTGTCACTGGTCTCCAGGGGGACATTGTGCCCTTGATCACCACTCTCTGCATGCAACCATCCAGTCAGTTCCTTATCTAGCAGTTCTCCACCCATCGAGTCTGTGTTTTTCCAGTTTGGTGACCAGGATGTTGTGTGGGACAGGGTCAAATGCCTTACTCAGGTCCAGAACTGGAGACAATATTCCTAATGTCACCACACCAGGGCAGAGTAGAGGGGGAGGAGAACCTCTTATGACTACTCCCCTTCTAATACACTCCAGGTTGCCATTGGCCTTCTTAGCCACAAGAGCACATTGCTGGCTCATGGTCATCTGTCCATCCACCAGGACCCCCAGGTCCCTTTCCCCTACACTGCTCACCAACAGGTCAGTCCCCCAACCCAAAGTGGTCCATGGGGTTGTTCTTTCCCAGGTGCAAGACTCTACACTTGACCTTGTTGTATTTCATTAATTTTCTCCCTACCAGCCTGTCCAGGTCTTGCTGAATGGCACCACAGCCTTCAGGTGTGCCAACCACTCCTCCCATTTTTGTGTCATCAGCAACCTTGCTGACAGTGCACTCTGTTCCTTCGTTCAGGTTGCTAATGAATATATTGAACAGTACAAGTCCCAGTACTGACCCCTGAGAGACTCCACTAGATACACGCCACCAACTGGACTCTGTACCACTGGCCACAACTCTCTGACTCCTTGCCTTCATTCAGTTCACATCCACCTCACTACCTATTCATCCTGACCATACTTCTCAGTTCAGCTGCAAGGATGCCATGGGGGATGGTGTCAAATAATATAGCAGTCTCTCAAGAAAATAAAGATCTTCCCAATAAACTGTGCTCTTATCTATAATCTCTTCTGACTAAATGAGTCTCCTTTTATTTTCCTAGTTAGGCCTTTTTTGAAAATAAGATTATCGTGGCAAATTAGAAAGCTCTTTTTTTTATATTTCAGCCAACCCCAAACCATATATAAGAGAATGGCACACAGAAGAAAATTACTCCATAACAGGAAAGAAATGGCCAATACACAGTAGCAAAGTAACAGTTTGGCCAAATGATAGGAAAACTGCTGAGAAATGCATGAATGAAACTATTAATAATAGGATAAATGGTTTCAGCTTTAGGTAATGAGTCAAAACTATGTTTCACTTGTAAAAGCTCATACTGACAGCTGATAAGACTATGTATCTTTCATTTCAGAAGTGTTCTATGCTTGGTATTGGACAATTTTTATAAGCAATAATTAAGATAGAGTCACTAACACTGATATTTTCCACAAGCACACATGCAGTTAGATATACAAAGTCTTGTCATAGGATGGTGGAGATTGCTGCCAGTGCTACACTTGCTCTACTCCTTGTGGGCTTCAGTCTTAAACTCTGGGAAGTTGTTACTTTTCACAATGCTATATTTACATGAAAATTTTAAGAGAAAAACACAATAATTAGGAAATTAAGTTAATTGTAGGAAGATACTATGCCCCACTATTCAAGAAGAGATTAGCCACAACTCTAATAGACAAAGTGATACAAGATGACATACACTGGTATGGCACTGACTTTTTCTAACCATTTTCTTAATACTTTGAGACTAGTAATACAAATTAAATTTCCTCCCAGACAACTGCAACAAATGTTTTAAACTGAGGATTTGGGGAGCTAAAACCTCTCCAGGCCAATGTGCACTTGGTGTGAAGTTTTCAATAGTTGAAGAAAGGATTCTCTTTTATCAATACCAGCGCTATGTCTTTCCATAGGAATAGTTCAATACTTAGCCTGGGAGTGCTGCATCTGTCTAGAAAGGGTCTTTAAAGCAAAAAACTGTGAAAAGGAAAGAATTTTTTCCCCCATTGGGATATTAACCATTCATTTCCAGTTGAGACAGCTGGAAGAACATATGAAAGTGCTGCTGGCATCAGTCTTTCAGAGCACAGAATTGGCAAAGCACATGATAGTTTGAACTCTTTCTTGAGCAAAGTAATAATTTGTTTCAAATACAGATTATAACTTCATCTCTTTTTTCTTGCTGATAAAAGGCACTGTAAGATTCAATATAAATTCATAAACTTATCATGCTAAGAACAAAGCTTATGTATCCTAACATAGGAAAAAACAAGATATGAAGTTCAGACTCTCCACTTTTATCTGCATTGCCCTCCGCTGTTCTCAAAGTTGTGCTGTGCATCCCACCATAATCTGCTTATCAATCCCAAAAATGAAACTGCACAGAAGCTACCTTAAACCAATCCATTTTATCTCACTGTATTTTTCATATTCTGCAGGCTTAAAAGTGAAACCTAGAATTTTTCACATCTACTTTGAAGCCAGAGTGCATATAGAGCAGGTGAATGGCTGGAGCAGGGTGGTGAGTTCACTTTCAGTATGTTTGCTTTACTGTTTCCAGCTGAGGACTGGGCATGCAGAATGCTATACACATTGTACTTTTCTATCCTCTTTGTAAGGAAATTGAATATAAAAGGATGAATGGTATTTTACTGTTGATCAAAATGCATAAATAAAATAGTACTTTTTCTTGTTTGTTAACTTGACCACGCAATATACCTAAGAGAATCTCTAAACACACAGAGTCTTGGTTAATTCTAGGAACTTTAGGTAGTAAGAGGTTAAAAGCTGCACAATGAAGTAATATACTTTCCCCACATTTAGTTGCTCCAATCCTTGACAGTAACAGCTACATTGAGAGAAAAAAACCCTGTAAAATTCATAGTTCTGTGTACAGGGAGAAATGGCTATGTCAAGTAAAAGAGGAGGATGGAATTTCCACTTTAGAACCAAGCAGAAGTTGAAAGAAAAACTATAGATAGGTCCCAACAACAATCTCATTTAAACCAGTAACAAGCAAGAGGATCAGGAACAGTAGTCTATCCAGGTACAACTCTAACAGGTTCACTAAATAAACTGACTTAATTTGTTTTCCAAATATATGTTTTGGTTATCTTTTTATTCTAACAAAACCCAGCTATTTCTGTTTAACAAAACTAGGCAAAACAAATCCCAGATTAGAAGCATTTGGGATCTGTCTTTGGCTTCAGGGTACGGGCACATTTAGGAGGTTTTAGATTAAAAATTATTTTTAAATAATACACTTTGAATAACAGTTACCTAAATCTTAACCATTACTATAGCAAGAGAATTTGGCTAGCATAAAGAGTATCAAATTGATAAAGAAAGAGGATATCGTTATTCAACTACTGAGCCAGAAAAACTGCAACTGAGTGTTGCAAAACTTTCACGGTTCACGAACTTGCCCCAGGAAACCCAGTGGGTTTCTGACAACTGCCAATATTTTTTACTTGCCATTGCACATCAGAAACTGACTGTAACCTTTCACTATCTACAGTAACAACTATGCTCCCTCACTGTTGTGTGCGTGTACAAGAGATGATTCACTTGCTCTTATTCCATGGAACTGATGATTCATTCAATCCTCTCCAGATCATGTTAACATGCTAAACATAAAGGAAGCAAAAATCAAGTTCTTAAACTTTGTTACGCTCACATGTGTGTTAGCGCGGGGCGGGCAGGGTGTGGGTGAGAAAGAAGGTAAGGAAATTAAACATGTGGAGAGGAAACAGAACAGGTTGGGTTTCTGCTCAGAGGAAAGGTTCGGGAAACACCCAATCCACGTGTAGAACAAGCCGCCGTATTTCACCGGCGGGCTGCGAGGTGAGCTCCTCGCCCTGCCCGAGCCGCCCATTCTGGGCCAGGACTGCTCCCCCCGCTCCGGTACCTGGTGCGGAGAAGTCACGGCGGATCGGTCTGATGTCCCCTTCCACCACACTGAGGACTTATGCCTCTCCATCTCCGGTGACATCTTATGTAATAAGCCAAGCTAATCGCGACGACAGCGAGCCAAACTGCCACGGAGCATTAGCCAGGGATAATTACCCACAGGAAGAGATGCTTTGGACCAGAACCTAACTACCCGCCCAGGCGCCTTGCTAGAAAAATCCTCGCAGGGGAGGAATCGGCTCCCGCAGCAGCCCGACGCGAAGCGCTCGCCACCCAGCCGCGCTGCGCACCGGCCCCCTCCAGAAGCTACGAGCATCGCGAACGGCACCAGCCTCTCTCGGGTGCATTCCGCGCCCCCCGCCAGCAGCCAGCACCGCCACCCTGCCCGCGCCGCAGGCGTTTCCCCCTTGGCGGCGAATTTGAGGAGAAAGTTACTCAGCGGCCCCTGCCCCTCGCGGCCCCGCTCCCCGTTGTAGCGCAGTTCAAAACC
>VWZI01016946.1:185867-235967 GCA_013396835.1 Psilopogon haemacephalus | reverse complement strand
TGACTGCCTCCCCCAAACCGCGCACATCCGCGCACCCCTCCTGTCTCTGCCGCCGGCCGACTCAGCGGGCCCCTTACCTTCCCTCTCAAGAAGGAGCCACGGGCANTGGCGGGCGGCGCGGGAGGCTGCGGGGCGGCGCGGGGAGCGGCGCGGAGGGGAGAGCGGGGGGGCGGAGGAGTTTCCCGGGGCTTGTTTACGCATTGCCGCCCCGCTAGGTGCACGCATTTCACTCTCTGATTGGACACAAACTGGGGCACAGCCTGGCTTGGACGCTGTCGTCCCAGCAGCGCTGCAGCCCCCAGAGCCATTCAGCCGCCAGCAGCGGCCCCGCTGGGCTGCGCCGCGGCGGGGCACAAGGCGCGCCACCGCCTTCCGAGCTCCGCCAGCCCCCGCGCCGCCAACAGCCCGCCCTCAGACGCTGCCAGGCCGCCTCCACTGCGCATGCTCGGCACTCTGGCGGGAGGCCAGGAGCGCATGCGCCCCCGCGACTGCGCATGCCCATTGAGGCGATGAGGCCGGCGCGAAGCCGCTGCCAGTTCGATGTACTCTCCTCTTGCCGGAGGCCGGGGAGGGGGCAAATGGGAGTATATTCGGGAAATTAGAATAAGTAGCCAGAGGGTTACAGCAGTATTGTCCGGTCTCCTGTGGCGGGTAAAAGACGTGACCCAGTGGGGACGGTCGCAACCGTCCACCGTGGTGGCCGCGGATCTGCTGTGCTGCGCGTCTTCTGGAAGTGTTATGTAATCCTTGTTCCTCCGCGGACGCGCGCTGGCTGCCCAGGGTTGCCGGAGGGACGCTTCGCCTATGCGCGACGTTAGTGTCTCCGCTCTGGTCAGCGGTGCCGCTTGAGATGAGGGAGTTTCCGCTCCCTGATGCTGCCTTTGGTGTTTATGTGGCTGCGTTTGAGCACCGAAGAGAAGAATTTTTCCAGCGTCTGTCCAAGACTCCCGGCAGGTAACGGGAGCTGCGCGTTACCCCTCCTCAGTCAGGTGCGACCCCGTTCTTGGAGTCTGGTTCGTGACGAGAGCACATCGTTACCAGTCAGGAAAAAAGAGTCTTCTCAGGCTCTTAGCGTATCGGATCAGGAAACTTTCAAAGTTTGGGTTGCTGGCGACAACAGCAGATGGGGTGCAGAGTGTGTACCTTGAGGCGGCAGGGTTTACTGTGAAAAGTAAATAGCATGAAATGCCGTGTTCTTCTTATTTCTGCAAGCTAAACGCCATTGCAGCAGTGGGTATTTTCAGTTTATTTCTGCTGTGCTGGTTGTGACTCATACCTTCTACTTAGCAATTTCTATTGGAAGAAATAAAGGAATTAACAAGAACCTGACAAGGTTGTATGACATTACTTATGTATTTATCAATTATAATTAAACAACAGCTCACCATTCATTTTGCTTCCATCCCACGGTCGACAAGGGCGATATATAGTATCAAAATTCATGCCACGAGAGTGCTTTACAATAGGAATTCCCAGTTTGCACTGTAGTATGCACCACGGGAATTTCCCTGACTCATTTTAAGATGACTAAACTTCTCAGTCAAGTTTTCCTGAGATTTAGTAGTAAAGCACTCAATTTCCTCAATGCTGGTATCAGAATCAATATTCCCTGTAACATTTCACATTGCTTTTTACATGAAGTTTGGCATGGGGACCCTTAATAGAACTGTTTCCCAGGAAGTCAGGACTGCTGGTGATAAATAATGCCTGAGCATTCACCTTCAAGTTACCACCTTTCACAAGTTCAATTTTAATTCTTAGATGGAAAGTAGGAGAGCGTTTTGAATCTATCCATGATACTTTCCAAGTAACATTGCATAACCCCTGCCCCTTTAACTAGGGAAGAGTTACCTGTGCCTGTTTGCATCTTTTCAGCTACTTCAAGCCATCTTTGAAGCACTTACTATGATATCTGAGTTTTAAGATTTTTTAGAGTTATCTGACCAAGCCATAGCATCACATTTATTTAGATATTCAAGTGCACTGTCATTAAGTGGATATTCTGAGGCTTTGCTGGTCAGATTAGAGTTGATCTTGACTGTCAGGTCAGCTGTTGGTTATAATTGGATTGTGATAATCAGCCAGACCTGTGGTATTGTAGCAGTGCATTCAACTCCTTTGACTCAGGGTGGGGGGGGTCATACAATGCACAAAGTATTTTTAGAGATGACAAGAAAATTCACTGGAAATAAACTGGCCTGTCTAAGCTCTTGCATCAGGCTCACTCTGGGAGGTGTGGTTTTGATTTAGGAGAGGTCTTGGGGAGTTGGTAAGTAAAACTTCTGACAATAACCTTTCACTTACAGAAAACACACATTCTGGATCATGAAGGAACAGTTCCAGAGAGAGACAGTACTTTTCACTGGAGTATTTGCCTGAATAAAAGGGCAAAAGGAACTAATTCCTTCCTAGTCATTCAAATACATGAAGGTACTTGAGTACTCAGTGGTTTTCCTGGAAAAAAAGTCCTGTACTAAAACTTTTGAAAGCTCCCCTGTTTCTGCGAGGCATGTAATACTACCTCGAGAGGTTTGTCAGCAAGGAACAACAAATACCTACAACAGAGTCACTGAAGTAATGATACCAGAAGATAAAGTTATTCAAGGCATGGGTACAAGTAGAAAATGTAGCTATCAGTGATAGTTTAGACGTGGCAGGACATATGTAAGAGCAATTAGCTTTCTTTACTAAAACAACAAGGCAGGTATACAATAAAACCAACATGAAGCACAACTAAGCACTAAGACGGTTATCTCACCAAATATTCTCTATATCTACCTCAATGATGGATTTGGGTTTCCCCTTTCAAGGCTTTCTTCACAGACAAGAGGGCCACAGATTTAAATACAAGGTCAAACATATAGATTTAGGTGAAAACTTATTTTCTCACATTTTCTTGGCTCCTAGGAGATACCAAATAGCAAGAGTTGGCACCATTTGTTCTGTTTGTTGCAATGCAAGATGTAGAGGTCTGAACCCATTAAATTACAGAATCACAGCATCACAGAATGTCAGGGACTGGAAGAGACTTTGAGAGATCATCTAGTCCAACCCTCCTGACAGAGCAGGATCACCTATACCAGATCACACAGGAACGCGTCCAGGTGGGTTTTGGATATCTCCAGAGAGGGAGACTCCACAACCCCCCTGAACAGCCTGTTTCAGTGTTCCGTGACCCTCACATTGAAGAAATTCCTTCTCATGTTTAAATGAAACTTCCTATGCCTCAGCTTCCATGCATTGCCCCTTGTCCTGTCATCGGGCATCACTGAGCAGAGCCTGGCTCCATCCTCCTGGCACTCACCCTTTACATACTTGTAAACATTGATGAGGTCATCCCTTAGTCTCCTCCAAGCTAAAGAACTCCAGGTCCCTCAGTCTATCCTCTCTTAATCATATTTGTGGCTCTGCATTGGACTCTCCCAAGCAGTTCTATGTCCTTGAACTGAACACAGTACTCCAGATTTGGCCACAGCCCTTCTAATACATCCCAGAATGGCATTGCCCCTCCTGGCCACAAGTGCACACTGCTGGCTCATGGTCAACCTCCCATCTACTAGGACCCCCAAATGTATTGGCCCTTTGCTGACTTCCAACAGGTCTGTCCCTAACCTGTACTGATCCCTGGGGTTGTTCTTTCCCATGTGCAAGACTACACTTGACCTTGTTGAATTTAATTAATTTTCTTCCTGCCTAATCCTCTAGCCTGTCTAAGTCTTGCTGAATGGCAGCAACAGCCTTCTGGTGTGGCAGCCACTCCACCCAGCTTAGTGTCATCAGCAAACTTGCTGGCAGTGCACTCTGTGTCCTCATCAAGGTCATTGATGAATAATATATTGAACAGAACTGGTCCCAGTACTGACCCCTCTGGGACTCCACTATTAGGCTCCATCTCACTGACCACAAATCCCTGGCTTCTTTCCTTCAACCAGTTCCCAATCCACCCCACTACCTGATCATCCAGACCATACTGCCTCAGTATAGCCAGAAGGATGCTGTGGGAGACAGTGTCAGATGCTTTACTGAAATCAAGATAAACCACATCCACTGCTCTACCATCATCAACTCACCTGGTTATGTCCTCATAAAAGGCTATCAGGTTGGTCAAACATGACTTCCCCTTGGTTGTGGAAACTTCAACTTCAGATTTAAGTTTTATTTTGTATCTTAGAGGATATGGAATTTTTAGCGTAAACAGCTTTTACAGCTTCACAGTAGACATTGCACGAAGGAGAAAAGGGTTTGTCTCTTTCAAGACTCAATTTTATATTTCTTTCACTGTGTTTGCTAATTTTATTTGTAGTAGTGATAAGCCTTAAACTACTCTCTGTGGCTCTCAGTCCCAAGATTTTTAAGATATAGGTGTTCCCTTAAGATGATGGCTTTTATAAGATATCAGTTAATTGTGATTAGAGCAACAGTAACCTCTTCTGATGATGTATCTTTGGAGAACTGGCATGAATGTGCTTCTCAACTGTAAAATACGTGGTTGGAAATGTCTTTCAAAACTAAAAATAAGTAAAATCAAAGTGTTTACCTTGGTTCTCAACATTTGCTACATTTAGGGTTAACTTGCAAGTCTTTAGCAGATCCTGCCTGTAAAATAAGCCCACATAATTTGTGCTGAAGGACAAGCCATAACCTTTTGGTATCTTTCAGATTCCTGGCTTTCCGTTTCCGACTTAAAAAGATAAATCGCAGCAGGTGCTGTCCCTAACTCCTCAGAAATATTGCCAGGGCAAAGCTTACATGGGAATTGCAATTCATGGCTTTAAAATATCTAGCATTAATTATGCAGCTTTCTTATGTGCTAGGACTTATTGCCAGAGTGAATGATGAATCCCTCTCTCCTTTTTATCCAGAATGTGACTACTAAGCTATCTTGTTCAGCAAAGTAGCAGGGCAATTCATGCCTGTTTCCATTTGAAAAGAGAGCATCACTGCTCCTAGCCCTGTGTTTAGGAACATTATATTGTTAATACTGTTTTACACTGCGATTTTGCATTTCAGGCATTTCAGTTCCATTTGTTGTGTCTGTTACTGTGTCATCTGCAATAGGCTTTCCAAACAAGGTTATAAGTTTTTTATTAGTCAGCTATAGGCACCCTTGAGTTTTAGTTTTACTGAGCGAAGTTTAGCGGTACTCTGGTTCCAGAGGATCTAATACCAACAGTGAGGCTAAATTGTGAATTCTGCTTTTTGCTGGATATTTGCAACTTAAACATTGTTTTACTTTTATTGAATAAATACTGAAACACATTGTTCTGGTTTTGTCTGGGAAACCAGTTGAGATAGCCGGTTGAATATGCTGACAAGTATCATATACCCTGCTGACATCATGGCACTTTTAAAGCTAAACTGCTGGCTGGAGCAAATTATCATGGAACTTGTAGTTCAGATTATAACGTGAGAGGCTTCCTGTTTCCTGTTGCTGCTTCTGGTTTCTATTATGGGTCTTTTTCACTGGACTGGCTGCAGACTTGAGGTTTGGGGAAACCTGTTTTATGCCTAGCTTCTGCTTCTGCTGGTGGTTCTGCTTTTGCTTTTCTATGAAATTGCTAAGGTAATTGTACAATCTATTACTTACGTTAAACTCTCCTTATCGCAACCCCCAGGCCTTTTTTTTTTTTTTTTTTTTTTTTTGTGTTTTTCTNTTTTTTTTTTTTTTTTTTTTGTGTGTGTGTGTTTCACTTGCTCTCAATCAGGGGAGTGAGTCTTGTTTAGAGCAGAATGTGTTAAACCAGGACACACACTGACATATCAATTAGGCAGCAGAAAACAAGTCCTCTCGACTTTGGACTAGACTGAGAAAACTTTCACTCAGTTGCAGAAAGGAAAGGAAGAGGTGTAGAACACCTGCTCAGCCTGGCTTCAGCTCCATCAGGAGGAGGAATTGACAGATGTTCTATTGTCCATCAGCTGGAATAGCTGCCTAATTACAAAGTTGGTACAAAGCCTTCTACAAAAAAATGTAAGAGTTTACTTCTCCTCAGGACAAAGGTATTGAGATTGCTTGCTGAGTAGCATCTTTGATCTCATTTATTGGTACATTGTAAATGTAAATAAATGTCAAGAATATTGTAGCTACCAGCCAGCATCTGCTACTAAAGACAAACATGTTCAGTGTTAGAGAACATCATAAGCACATAGAATCATAGAATGGTTTAGGTTGGAAGTGACCTCAAAGATATCTAGTTCCAGCCCCCCACCATAGGCAGGGACAACTCCCACATCTATAGTAACATCAGAGCTAGACCCTCGAAAGTGCATCTGCACTCCTGCAAAGGCATCAGGAGTATCCACAGACCTGCTCTAGTACTTTGAGGCAATTCCACTCAGACCATACCAGAAACATTCTCTACTTCCTTCCCTTTCACTTCTTAAAAAAAACCCATCTTGACCATGCTCTATGGCTTCACGTTATTGTGAAGCATTTTAGTTTTAATGTCAGACAAAGGTGTTTCCCAGCAGTAGTTTGAATTTCATGGTTCCATACAATATGAACTAAGGTATAATTACATTACGTAAGAGACTATTACAACATGTAATTTTGTAGACAGGATAAAATACCTGTGAATGACTATGGGCACTCTCCCTCCAAAATGGAGAAGGATATAGACAGATTTACTCCTAGTAATGAGCTGTATTGTTTCACACTACAACGTTCTGCTTGTAGAGAATTGTGAGAGTAGACTTTAATGAACTATTAACATTCTGTTTGAGTGAGTTGGCACGACAAGACTGATACCTGTGCTCAATAATCACAGCAGCTGCTTCTGAGAAAGTCTCTCTCCTGTCAGTGAGGAAACAATCCCTTGTCAAGAGATTCAGCGCATAATTACTGAACAGAGTCAATCCTTCAGCAGCTCTACCACACTAGACAGTCACTTATACGCTGCTCAGCAGAGTGAATGAAAGAAAGGAGGATGGCAGAGCAAAGTCTTCAGGAACACTTTTTGCCTTATTTACACATAGCGATGTAACTAGCCTCATGCACTTCCCTTCTGAAGCCTGTGACGTGGAAAAAAGCTCACAAGTCAGTTGAGAAATAGATGCTTAGGAGGAGGAGGTGAAGCTATTTGGGTCATATCTATATCCTACAATGTCAATTTAAAAAAAAAATGTCCTAAAGAATAGTATTGAGTCTATTTAGGAACAAGTTCTTTACCATGGGTGTGGTGAAACACTGAAACAGGTTGCCCAAGGAGGTGGTTGGGTCCCCATCCCTGAAGATGTTTAAGGTGAGACCTGTCAGGGCTCTGGGCAACCTCATCTAGTTGAGGATGACCCTGCTTACTGCAGAGGGGGTTGAACTAGGTAACCTTTGGAGGTCTTTTCCAATCCAGACCATTCTATGATTCCTTTTTCTTTTACTAACAATGTTAGCCAATGTTGAAGTGAAAGTAAGTCAGAAAAAAAGTCAGACTAGACTTTTTTTAAAAGATCCTTAGAAATCAATTAGAATTTCTAGAGTTTATGTTAAAATATCTGCAATGAGGTCTTGCTGGCAATGTGAACAGCAAGATCAATTACAAGCAACCAAGTTAATGTATTACAGAAATTTCTAGGTTGGAATTCAAAATCTTAAGGTCTCAGATGTTTAATCTAGTATGCTTTGTCGCAGTAGTCAGTGGGGCATCTGAACAAAGTAGTACGAAAAGGGAAAATGTACATTTTGTTTGTATGTCAGCTAGAATCATAGAATCATAGAATGTCAGGGGCTGGAAAGGACCTTGAAAGATCAAAAGATCTGGTCCAGCCCCAATGCCAGAGCAGGATCACGTAGAGCAGATCACACTGGAGTGCATCTAGACAGTTCTTGAATATCTCCAGAGAGGGAGACTCCACAACCTCCCTGGGCAGCTGGTTCCAGTGCTCTGTCACCCTCACAGTGAAAAAAATTATTCCTCAGGTTCACATGGAACCTCCTATGCCTCAACTCCTACACACTGCCCCTTGTCCTGTCACTGAGCACCACCGAGAAGAGGCTGGCTCCATCCTGGCACTCACCTTTACATATTTATAAACATTGATGAAATCACCCCTTAGTCTCCTCCTCTCCAAGCTAAAAAGCCCCAGCTCCCCCAGTCTCTCCTCATTAGAAAGATGTTCAACTTCCTTAATCATTTGTGTGGCTCTGAGCTGGACTCTCTCAAGCAGCTCCTTGTCCTTCTTGAACTGGGGCACACAGAACTGGACAGAATACTCCAGGTGAGGCCTCCCCAGGGCAGAGTAGAGCTAGAAGTAAGAACAAAGATTCTTAGAGAGAAATGAAGTTCTGCTTATGCAGTGTTTATTTTCAGTCTAACCTGTCGACCTTGTTGAAAAGCAAGTTGCAAGGAGTTTATATAGTTAGGATGGAGCTATTGAGGTCTTCTTATATAGATAACTAGAGCTGTGGATACTGGGATGCAACAGCATAAGAAGAAAAGGAAGAATAGATTTGTGGCAAATCCATCCCACAGATCAGAAATCTTGCTTGAGTTTCTTCTAAAAGAAGCAGCTGCTAAGAGCTCTTCCCACAGGATAGAGCACAGATGGATTCAAAAGTTCCTATATGAGAAGAAGCCTTTTTAATTATGAAGGCTCGACCTGTTCCCTAGCGAGTACTTAGGGTACAAAAGTACACACAATACTGTATATAAAAAAGCAGATCTGTTTTTAGCACATACTAAAATGCACAGTATAAAGCTGCATATTTTTCTGCTCCATAGCATGAACTTATTTTACTGACTTTTAAAATCCTCTCTGCCTATACCTGATGGCATCATCACTTAGAACGCAGTAATATTCCTTATAAAGTTCCTCCCAGACAGAAGGCATCTGGCAGTTTTTAATTCTGAATGATTTTTAAAACTATTATAAAAATATATATGAGCACTCCAAATTGTTACTAGGGGGAACTTAAATTACTGTTAGGCAATATATACATTTGCAAATGGGATAGTCAAAAATTTACTTATGGGGTGGCATAATACTAGTATATTTTCTTGGCAAATATAGGAATGATTTTCAACAAAGAGTTAGGGAAAGAGTATATGAGAGACTGCTCTTTATACTTTTAATTGGAATGGTTACCAGGATGTTTTCATTTATCAAATGCATAAAAATTCTCCCACTACATGACAAATTTTCACTCATTAAAACATAAAGAGTATATAGTTGCAAATCCATGCAGAAAAAATACAGTGCTTTCATAATCTGATTTATCATACTCAAACCCAGGTACTGCATAGTTCCATAATGGGATATCGAGCACTATTTATTTTTATCTCATTTTAGTTAATGAGGTGCATGATCTCTGTATTTTTGAGTTCTGCTATTTGCAGATGGGTTTATAGCAAACTGAAAATGTTTAGGCACATGTCCAACTGTTATTTCTCCTGAGTTCTGTCTGCTTAGACAGAGCTGCCTGTGTCTTGGCAACTGTGCTGCAGCTTCAACGGTAGGCAATGAAAATTATCACAGGTGGTTTTTCATTTGTTCAAAGCAGACATGTCAACACCTTGGACCACTATATTGACTACACCACAGAAAGCCCTAAATATCTTGTCCTTTCAATTAATTTTCAACTTTGCATATGAAAAACTGGTGTAAATATGGCTGCTGGGAAACGTGGTGACACCCTGACACCCTTCCAAAAACTGCATACAATTGTCTGTAAGGTAGTCAGAGAAACCACAGAACTGCAGAAACATTCTGTCCAACATATTAATGAAAAAGTGGTTTGTTGTTTTTGTTTTTTTGTTTTGTTTTGTTTTGTTTTGTTTTGTTTTGTTTTTTTTCCCAGAGAAGCATGCCTGAGACCACCACTTCTGACCTCTGGATAATTAGTCTTTAAAGACTAGGAGAGGTAGGCCACGCAAAACTACTTCTCTCATCATATTTTCCCTTCCTGCTATTTTTTAATATATATTTTTTTTCTGTAAGAAAACAAGCTGTTTTCTGAGCAGCAGGGCTGTAGCCACCTGTTCCCTACCCATTTTTTCCTATAGACTATCCGCCTCTTTTCCCATTGCTCCCAGATGCCTATTTCCCCTCCAAACTAGAGCATACATCACCCACTGCCCTTTTGTGTCCCTTACAACTAAGCACATGTCAGGAACTGGCTGCCATTAATTGGGGTGGCAGTAGCCTTGATTGTTCTCCTCTGACCAGTTGCTGGTTTTCATGAAGCGTCTAGAAGTCCTATGTTCCTAAAGTCTCTCTGTCAAGTATAACTAGAACATGACAGTAAATTCAAGTGTCATTGGGGAAGGGAACCCAGCAGATGGGCAAACTGCAGGATTGTAGGCCTTTTTTCCTTCAAATAACCAGCTGAACTCCAGTTAGATGTAGTCTTCAGAAGTTCTTTTAACACTAATGAAACAGTTTCCTATAAGGCTCTGTTTTCAGTAACCTTATAATAAACATATAATTGTTTTTTATTTAAATTCAGAGTTTTGAGAAAACTTTAAGAAATCAGATTTACAGATATCCAGACATAAAATCAATGGAAGTGAGTGGACATCTAAACCTAACATTGAATCTATTTTCACACAGCAAAACTGTAAATATCATAGAATCATAGAATCATAGAATGGTTTAGGTTGGAAGAGACCTCAAAGATAATCCAGTTCCAACCCCTGCCACAGGCAGGGACACCTCCTACTAGATCAGGACACTCAAGACCTCATCCAGCCTGGCCTTGAACACATCCAGGGAGGGAGCAGACTCAACCTCCCTGGGCAACCTGTTCCAGTGTCTCACCGCCCTCACTGTAAAGAACTTCCTCCTAACATCCCGTTCAAATCTCCCCTCTGCCAATTTGAAACCATTACCCCCCCGCCTGGCATGACAAGACCTTGTGAACAGTCCCTCCCCAGCCTTCCTGTAGGCCCCCTTCAGATACTGGAAGGCTACTATAAAGTCTCCTCAAAGCCTTCTCTAGGCTGAAAAGCCCCAACTCCTTCAGCCTGTCCTCATAGCAGAGGTGCTCCAGCCCTCTGATCATCTTCATGGCCCTCCTCTGGACTCTCTCCAACAGTTCCATGTCCTTCCTGTGCTGGGGGCTCCAGAACTGCACACAGTACTCCAGGTGGGGTCTGACAAGAGCAGAGTAAAGGGGGAGAATCACCTCCCTTGCCCTGCTGGTAATGCTTCTCTTAATGCAGCCCAGCACACAGTTGCTGTATGAGCCACGTGTGCACACTGCAGGCTCATGTTGAGCTTCTCATCCACCCAGACCCCCAGGTCCTTTTCCTTAGAGCTGCTCTCCAGCCATTCACCACCCAGCCTGTATTTGTGCTTGGGATAAGCACAAGAAGAATCTATAAGATGAATTGGCAAACCCAAAAACTTTACACCCCCAAATTTTATATAGTGAAACTTCCAAGATCTTGTCTAAATTCTTGCCAAATTCAGGATCCATATGCACTGCCATGGAGTTAATTTGCATTTAAGGTGTTACTTCTTTACTGGTACATAGTATGTTCGATAAAGACAGATTTATATTTGGAGAGGTTAGATGAGAAAAAGCAGGAAAGTGTGAGGAATAGAACTGAAAAAGAAGAGCAGTAGAAAAAGTGAATGCATGACAGGTGCTTTTACAATTCAAGTTCCCAGCTGTGCTGGCAGCTTCTCTGCCTGTTGGAGGGCTAGCTGCAGATATAGTGGCAGTGGCAGGGCTTTTTTTCATTATTTCAGGGGATTCCATTCACAAATTTTGGAGGGGAGAAGTCAAGAAAAATCAGTGCCACTTTGTTCGCCTGGTTGTCCACAAGATCACATGAATGAAATTAACCAATGATGCTAAACAGCTCACCAGGCTGGTTAACTTAAATTACTGTGATTTCCTTCTTTCTCCCTCTGTGTTTAGCTATATTTTCCCTGCCACGTTCTGTCCAGCCCACATATCCTCAGTTACTGATAGAAGTCACTAATTTGAAATATACAAAAGTACAGCACAGAGAATCATGTTGACCAACCACAGGGAAAGAGAAGCCTTCATAATTGCTTAGATACAGACATTGATGGAAGAGTAACGAAAAACACGGATGCACAAATCAGCTGGTGAACTGCACAGTGAGAAGCAGATAGGCTCTGAGTATCTTGGGTGATATCCTCATTTACACTCTTATAACCCTATTGTGATGCTGTAATTCAAGGAAGCATTTTAGAAAGGGAAGAAGAAAGGGCTCCAGTTAAATAGAAATCCATGTTTTGCAGAAAAAGCTTTTTTCCTTTAGAACGCTGTTAACGTAACATAGTTGTGTTAAAATAGAAGGGAAGTTATCAAATACCGTTGAAACCCATTTTAAAAGCCCTCATATGTTAGAGATGAGATAGAAAGTACTGGGGTTCTGACCAATTTTATTTCTTACATGAAATTAAATATTCACAATCCTTTTCCTACCACACAAAATAAGGTGTTCAGACCTAGCTTGGTAACTGACATGCAGGTAAAGCTTCATCAACTGCATCCATGTATATTTGGAAATACACCAAATAGAATCAGATTTTTAACAAATATTGAAAGACGTGGGTATTTTTGAATGTTGATATTTTTAGTTTCAAATAGTTTTGCTAATTTAAGATTTCTTTTGACAGAAGGAGATGAACAAATTTAATTTTGCTGTGACTGCAGCACTTTGGACTTAAAGGCTCAAAAGCCCAGACATAACTAGCTGGGTTCTCATTAAAAATTAAAATCCTGTATGATACAACCAAATTTTAGTCTCTATATGAAATTAATTCTGTCAGCTGCCAAGTACCAGGTTAGTCACAGTATTAGATGAAACTATGAAATTTGATGGCTGTCTAAATGGGAGCACACCCTGACCTTTTGTGAAATCTGACAGGTTATCATTTCATGTTTTGATATATCCAAACCCTCAGAAACCTGTGCAAGGCTAGTCTAAGGCCCTACTCTGATTTTTTTCATTTGGAACAGGAGTTCTTAAACCATTAGATGGAGCCCCTCTTCTTCTCTGCCTGAATGAGCCCCTCAGTTATATACAGACACCTCCAGAATGGCTCCTGCTGCACCACATTGAGGACTAGGAAAGCCTGGGAGACTGAATGAAAAATTCACCTTCTTTCTCATAAAAGACAAGCACCGATCTTGAATTTAGTATACCTTTGACTCAGGAGGTTGTTTGGATTACAAAGCCAGCTAAGAGTGACAACTGGAGCTAGTTGTGCTCTTGCTGTGGTACCATAGCTGCCTCATTTAGTAAGGTGAAGAAAGCAGCATGCTGACATGACAGGATATGCTTAAATTGACATTAACTATACCAAGCCTGTGTGGTAGATAGGAGACTTCTATCTCCAGAACACATTTTAGACACATATCAGATCAAACCAAAGTTTGATCCTTACTGATGACCCACTATAGTACCATTTTTCATTTCAGAAAACATCACCCATCCTTCCACAAAAACTTTTACCAGAGTTCTTAGGTAAGTAGACCCTGGGATGTGAAGGGTCCTGGACTGTTAACAAGAGAGGTCAGATTCTCCAACAGATTTGATGCAAGTCCCATGGGATATTCAGCTAAAGGTGTGGCTTCATGACCAGTGTGATTAGCTGATGGAGTTTGTACATGCTTATGCTTCACCAGACTTTTGAGGCTGATGGCAGCTCCTCATAGCTGTTACTGGTGATTTGTCTCCTGAGAATCTCTGTCTGCTATCAAACTTTTCCCAGGTGCAAAAATAGACACAAATGAGAACTTTTCTCCTATAAGCAGTATAGTCCCTATAGCTAACAACTTAAGAGTTAGGGTAGTGATTTTTTGTCATTTGGGCTTTTTGTTTGTTTGCTGGTTTTGTTGTTAGTTGTGTGTGTGTTTTGTTTGTGGTGGGTTTGTTTATTTGTTAAATAACTTACATAATAGCTCTGGCAATTTTGGTAAGTTCCATCATCTTGCTTCCTTTTCCCACAATCCCCAAATAAGCATCACTGCAGCAATCACTGCTGGTATCCCACACAATGGCTTTCTAATCCCTGCAGCAGCTCCTGATTCACATATACTCTTTCATATATATATATATATATATTCTGTTCATATATACTCTTTGCAAAGAACGTATCTTAGCTGCCTTGCATTCATTCTTCATTCAGGAAAATGTGGAACAGAAATTTGGTGGCAGCCTGTTGTACACCAGTTTAATAGTATGTAAACCAGAAAGGCTACTGATAACAACTTTTGAGAAATTGGCATTTTGTATTTAAAACTACCCAGCTTTACAGTAATGTTCGTTCTGCAGCTAGACTTCCAGGGAAGTATGGCTCTTTGTACAGCAGTATTACTCTATTTAAGACACTTTTAAATTTCCAGTAAAGGGCCTTGTAAATGCTTAATTCCTGGAGTGACTCAAGAAAAGTGTGTCCAGATCTAGGGAGGTCTAGGGAGATTCTTCTCCCCGCCTACTCTGCCCAAGTGAGACCACACCTGGAATATTGTGTCCTATTTTGGGCTCCCCAGTTCAGGAGAGACAAAATCCTGATGGAAAGAGTCCATCAGAGAGCCATGAGGATGACTGGGGGACTTTAGCTTCTTCCCTACAAAGACAGACTGAGAAACCTGGGGCTGTTTAGTCTGGAGAAGAGAAGACTGAGAAGAGACCTTATCAATGTTTATAAATATCTGAGGTGTGGGTGTCAAGTGGATGGGGCCAATCTCTTTCCGGTGATCAGCAGCAATAAGACAAGGACCAATGGCTACAAATTGGAACATAGAAGGTTTCACCTCAATATGAGGAGAAACTTCTTTACAATGAGGGTGACTGGAACAGGTTGCCCAGACAAGTTGTGGAGTCTCCTTCATGGAAGATAATGGCAGAGACTGGAAGGAAGAATTGCCCATCATAAGTGAAGATCAGGTTCATGATCACCTGAAGAATGTGAAAGTGTTCAAGTCCATGGCACCTGATGAGATACACCCATAGGTACTGAGAGAACTGGTGGATGAGGTTGCTAAGCCACTCTCTATTATATTCCAAAAGTCCTGGCAGTCTGGTGAAGTCCCCACTGACTGGAAAAGGGGAAACATAACTCCCATTTTCAAAAAGGGTAGGAAGGAGGAACCAGGGAACTACAGGCCAGTCAGTCTCACCTCTGTGCCCGGTAAGATCGTGGAGCAGAGCCTCCTGGAGGCACTACTGAGACAGGAGAATAGTGAAGAAGTGATTTGGTCCAATCATCATGGCTTCACCAAGGGCAGATCCTGCCTGACAAACCTGGTGGCCTTCTATGAACAGGTCACAACATCAATAGATGAGGGGTGAGCAACTGATGTCATTTACCTGGACCTGAGCAAAGCCTTTGACACTGTCCTGAACCACATCTTGGTCTCCAAGCTGGTGAAACATGGGTTTGATGGGTGGACCATTAGATGGATAAAGAACTGGCTTGATGACCACACCCAAAGAGTGGCTGCCAATGGGTCCATCTCCAAGTGGAGACCAGTGACAAGCGGTGTACCTCAGGGATCAGTCCTGGGACCAGTTTTGTTCAACAACTTTGTGGGTGACATGGACACAGGCATTGAGTGCACCCTCAGCAAGTTTGCTGATGACACCAAGTTGTGTGATACAGCAGACATGCTGGAGGGCAGGGATGGCATCCAGAGGGACCTGGACAGGCTGGAGAGGTGAGCACAAGCCAACCTCATGAGTTTCAACAAGACCAAGGGCAAGGTCCTGAATCTGGGTCGAGGCAATCCCAGGCACAAATCCAGGCTGGGCAGTGACTGGCTGGAGAGCAGCCCTGCAGAGAGGGACTTGGGGGTGCTGGTGGAGGAGAAGCTCAACATGAGGCAGCAGTGTGCACTTGCAGCCCAGAAAGCCAACCAGATCCTGGGCTGCATCAGAAGTGTGGCCAGCACACTCTACTCTGCCCTGGTAAGACCCCACCTGGAGTACTGCATTCAGTTCTGGAGCCCCTATTACAAGAGGGATGTGGACATGCTGGAGCATGTCCAGAGCAGGGCCACGAGCATGAGCAGACCTAAAGAGTTGGGGCTGTTGAGTTTGGAGAAGAGGAGGCTCTGAGGTGACCTTGTTGTGGCCTTCCAGTATCTGAAGGGGGACTTACAGAAAAGCTGGGGAGGGACTTTTTAGGCTATCAGGTAGTGACAGGACTAGGGGAAATGGAGCAAAGCTGGAGGTGGGAAGGTTCAGCCTGGACATGAGGAGGAAGTTCTTCAGCATGAGAGTGGTGAGACCCTGGAACAGGTTGCCCAGGGAGGTGGTTGAAGCCCCATCCCTGAAGGTGTTTAAGGCCAGACTGGATGAGGCTCTGTCCAGCCTAATCTAGGATAGGATGTCCCTGCCCATGGCAGGGGGGTTGAAACTAGATGATCCTTGTGGGCCCTTCCAACCCTGACTGTTTCTATGATTCTTTGGATACTTTCAAAATCCTCCTGGATTAATTCCTGTGCAAACTATCCTAGGCAGCGATCCAGCTTTTGTAGAGAGGTTGGACTTGATCTCTAGAGGTCCCTTCCTACCTCCTAAGATCCTCTGATCCTGTGATTCTAAGAAAGAACTTTTACCCAGCTATCACAACAGGAGGGGCCAATAATGTCAAATATCATGCTAGCCTCATAGTAATTTTTGCTCCACATTCTCCAAGAACACACTAAAGTTTCTGAAGACACAAAACCGCAGCAATTTAAGTCAATAATAATGATATATTTATTTGGTTGATACGTGTTTCTACCCAATCAAGAAATCCTTAGTCCTGTTTAAGCAGTTCTTTGCCAGATCATGTATCTTCTGACCACTAGTGAAGCTGTTGGTGCACTAATGCAAGGGCTGTTTGTATTGGAGGGGAAAACAACCACATTTTTTTCAGACTTGAAATAGAGACTTTGACATATATTGTCCCAATTTCCTTCTGTCATCCCAACCTCTTCCTCCTTTTCCTTCTAAGGGTCTATGCAGACCCACATTACTTTTTTCAGATTTTTCTCTCCCCAGCAGATATCTTATTTCACTGCCATAGCTTGGAGAAGTTATATATTTTTCCGTGATTTCGTGGAGGAAATTCCTCCATCTCTTCCATGTGACTGATCAGTGATTTAGTGTGGTATTGTGTTGGTTTGCGCTAATTGGAGGATTTGAGTGAGAAATTAGAGTATTGGCTGAGAGAGTTAAACACAGTGTGTTACTTCACTGAGTTTTGCTGAGAAAGAAAAAAAAGTTGTTTTTAAGAACTGTTCTGAAAACAACCAGATTAGCAGTTTGCTTCTGTCTGTGCTGGCTGTGGCTGCTCTTCTTGCATGTTCTCCTTTGTCTCTGTCTTGGTAGCTAATTCAGAGTAAAATTACTAACTCCTTCCTATTACTAATCCCTCTGACCGATCTTCAGTTTATCTGCAGCATAAGTGAGCAGCAGTGAGATAAGACTGGGGAAGTGGGGAAAGGTGGTAGGGGGTGGTTGGTTACCCTCTCTTGGGGATTTTGGTCTCTGGGAGGGGTGTGGTGTCTGTATTACCTTTTTACTGTATATATCTGTAAATATCTTTTATACCTTGTAATATTTGCTTGTATATTGTGCATTGCTGTAAATATAAAGCTTCATTTATTAACTTCCAGTGTCCTGAGTTCTAGCCAGGGTTTATAAAAGGGGGAGGGGGGCAGGTAACTGCCTAAACCACTACAGGTAGGAAGAATAGAAGCACTTTTCCTGTGAGGACCTTTGGTGTTCCCATGCCTGAGTTTCTGCCCTGGCTGCTGTAAACGTGCTGTGAGATACTCAATATAGCAGTCTGCTCAGCCTCTACATGAAAGACCCCCATCTTTCCCTGGGGCTGAAGTTGGCAGTACAAACTTATTCCTGTCTCTTTCTTTTAAAAGGTCTTCATAGACCCTATCATGGGTTAACTGCTTTCATAGCACACTATACTGAAGACTAAATAATGCAGTCCCCTTTCCATGCTTAATGAGCAGGAATTGCAGGAGAATGTATTGGGTCTTTCCAGTGCACCAATATTCCCATTGGCAGCAGGCTCTTCTGAGCCCAGCCAGGAGATATTCTTCTAAACAGAAGGTAAAGAGCATCATTTTACACATAGTACTTAGATTTATAAGATCATTTGGAGGTCAGGTATCATTCCCTGCCTGTATTCAATTCCTGTGAAAGATTTTAAGCATCTTTGAGTACAGCTCTTAATGAAGCCTTCCTTTTCAAGCTGTACATTAAACAGAATAAATGACATTTGAAGAAATACGGCATATGTCGTCTTTATATAGACATCTTTCCAGGCAGTGTGGCTTCCTTAATAGCAAAAAATAGAAAGCTGTTCTCATGGATGGGGTAGAAATAATACAACACCAATGATGTTATACTACATCCTGGTCTCTACATTGGAAGGACACAGATTTGATGGTCCAGCAAATTGTCTAGATGACTGGTCTCAAAGAGTAGCGCTCAGTTCAATGTCCAGATGGATACCTGTGAGAGTGGAGTTCCTCAGGAACTGGTACTGAGACCAGTGCTGTTTAACATTGTTGGTGTCATGGGTAGGGAGATTGAATACACCATTATCAGGTTTGCTAGTGACACCAAGATGTATGATGTGGTCAACATGCTGCAGGGGAAGGGATGCCATCCAGAGGGGCCTTAACAGGCTGGAGGAGTGGGCCTAGGAAGTTGAACAAGGTAAAGTGCAAGGTCCTGCATCTGGGTCAGGGTAACCCCAAGAACAAATACAGGCTGGCCGATGATTGGATTGAGAGCATCCCTGCAAAGAGCTTGGGGGTGCTGTTTGATGAGGCACTTGACATGAGATGGTAGCATGCACTGGCAGCCCAAAAGGCCAACTGTAGACTGGACTATCAAAAGATGAGTGGCCAGCAGGTCAAAGGAAGCTCTGGAGTCCTCAACACAAGAAGGATGTGGATCTGTTGGAGAGAGTCCAGGGAGCAGTAAAAAACAATGATCAGAGCACTGGAGCACCTCTCCTATGAATACAGGTGGAGAGAGTTGGGCTTGTTCAGTCTGGAGTAGAGAAGGATCTGGGAAGACCTTACAGCAGCCTTCCAGTATGTGAAGGGGACTGACAGGAAAGCTTGACAGAGACTGTACTGTCATGTGGTGATAAGACTAATGGCAATGGTTTTAAGATAGAGAAGGACAGATTTAGATTAGACGTTAGGAAGATGTTTTTTACTATGAAGGTGACAAGATGCTGGAATGGGTTGCCCAGAGAGGATGTGAACACCTCATTCGTGGAAGTGTTTAAGACCAGGCTGGATGAGGCTGGTCTAATGGGAGGTGTCCCTGTCTATGACAGGAGGTTTGGAATTCAATGATCATTAAGGTTTCTTCCAACTCAAGGCATTGTATGATTCTATGCAATTATATTGCAACCTCAACAAGAAGCCTTCAGACTGCAACTTGCCATTGAATCCCGACTGTCAACTGCAGCTGGTAGCAATGCTAAAAGTGCATCTCTGAAGAGTGGCCTACTTCAGTGGTTTACCTCTGTTTACCTCTGACACAGCAGCAGTATTGTTGCAGCGATGCAAGCCGTGGCATTTCCAGCCCTTTGTGAACACAAAATAACTATACACAGAACAACAACAACAAATCTCATCTCAACTTTTATCCATGCCCAGAGATTTAAGTGAAGGAAGAGATATATAAACAGCCACCATCTGTTCAAGGAAACCAGAAGAGCTAAAGTTACTGCTAGCTGAATTTTCTTACCAGTATTGTATTTTCAGTATTGTAACTGGGAGGTGAGTGTCACAAAAGGGAAGTGTTTTGTGTGCAAGCCCTCAAAGTGGTAGGTGAGAAGAGCAATTGTCATGGGTATATTAGAAGTGTAAACCTGAATATGTTTTCAGTTTTCCTTCTTAAGAAATTTCTTCAGCAAGGAATACTAGAAAAACTGATTCTGTGTTTAGAAGGCAGGAAAACTTCACAATTATCAGCTTTATAACACCCTCAGACAGTAAACAATGTTCTTGTAAAAAAATATAATATTTTTACTTGTTTTATGCCATGAAAATACATTTAACATCTCAGGAAAAAAAACCCAAACAAATAATATAATAAGTGGTGGATCATTTGTTAATTTTCTTTAGAGCTACTGAAGTTCTGAACAACAGAATGAGAATGCAAACAGCAATAACATGCCAAAAGGATTCTTTCAGTGTCGTTTATAGAAAAATGAAGCAGCAAATTATCCTCATCAAGTCAAGCATGCTGTTGCAAGGGAGAAAGCAACAGTAAGAGGCCACTTTCCAAACAGATTTCCCAGACAAAAAGCAATTAATAAGAGCCTTATCAAAGCTTTTTCTGCAATCCTATTTATGTCACAAAGTGTCAACTCAAGGTTTAATAAATCATAAAACATAGCATTTTTGTTTATTTCTTCACACCTGCTCCCGATATATCTAAATACACAGGGGATTAGCAATGCACAGGCAGCATTTGGATCTAGCTTCCCCTTGACCAACATTTTACATGCAAAACAAGTAGTTCTGTGAGCAGAAGAGCTCTTGGAGCCTGGTTTGCTATGGATTTTATCTGGGAGTTCACTGGTAGCAAACTGAGTGTGAATTTTCAGTGAAGTTTTTCCTAAATTTGGGATACTTATAACTCTCACCTCTGTAACAGGCTCTTGGTTGCCATGAATTTATAAGATTGTGAATGGCTTGGAGTCTCCTGATGCTCTCTAATTTTGTTAAAATTTGCTGGTGCAAATTTAACAAAGCTGCTTCAGCAGCACAGAGAGGTGCATGGCATGATTGCATGTCATGTTTCCTTGGAAAACCAGGGCAAGAATTTCCAAACTGACAAAAACGAAATGAAAGATCAGTTGAATGAATGCATTAACAACAGCTAAAAAGCACCATACACTAAAAAAAAAAGTTCCTGTGGCAAATAATTGTTTGAAGATTTAAAACAGCTTAACGGCTCTAGTTTGACACAACACACTTTTTTTCCATAAACACAACTGATCTGCTGAAGGACCTGCTTCATCATCATATCAATAAAGCAATACACCACATTAAAGAAATGTTATCTAGTGAATTACATTTCTTATTGTGGAAGCAAAAAGACATCAATAGATGTCCATTTTTTTTTTCCCAGAGACAACTGAGTCAATTTCTCTTCAGATAAACAGGAGAATAAAGTTTCAATCTCTTTAAAGATTTTTTTAATCTTGTAAGCAGCACAGTTTTCTTTTACATAGGTTTTTTTTTACTGGAAGCAAGATCAAAGCAAACTTCCAGAAAACATCTCCCTAGTTCTGCAGAAGCTCTGCTTTGGAAAATTGTCTCTCTTGATTCCTGTCCTTTTGCCTCTGCCATGAGCTATTTCCAACAAATTGCTGGTCAAAACAAGTTGCTGGTCAAAACAAGTTATTGGTCATGGACTATATTAGCTCTGTAATTAAGCAGAAACAAATTGTAGATGAGGTTCTCTCTAGATAGCTTCATCATACAAATGACATGGGAGTCCTAGCACCCTGGGTGTACTGATGCAACTTATTGTGAACCAACTAGTTGACCATATTTTAAATATTTCTGATGAAAACTCAAAAATGGACATCTCTTCCACAAGAAAACTCTGCTGTTCTAGGAACATTTACAGAAGTGATAGAGGCCAGAGTTTTATGGCACCAGGAAGACATGTTTGTCCTAAATTAAGAATTGCTAAGTACAGATGGACAGCAACACTTTTAGTCCCCTCTCAGCTTTGCAAACACCTCCCCTTCTTTCTTTTGTATTTCCTTCTAGTTCTTGTTTGGCTTTTCCTTCCCTGTTTCTTCACGACTTTCTCAGCCATCACTATGAAGTGGAATGATGGCTCAGACACTGGCAGAACACATTCAAACTGCCCAGCAACTGGTGCAGATGCTCTGTAATCTCCATGCTGGAATGGCAGCATAGCATCATCTGAGCTACTTTGTACCTGCAGAAAGTGACGCTTGCCATTTGCAGACATGGCAGGAGTTTGCATAGGCTGAAAAATGTAAACTGTTCCAAATGAAGTGACCTGAGATGGATGATTCTTAGGGTAAACAAGTCTTCAGGTGTGGAATCCATCCCTGACAGCTTTCACAGCTTTTTCTACTGCAACTGCTGACAAGAGTGCCTGTGCTGCACAAGCATCCTTCACCTCTATGCAGTACTGTTTGAGAGGCTCAGTTTAGGGCAAGGAGGCTGTGCTAAGCACTGGCACTACCCCCTTTCTAGTAAGTGATGCATTTGTGAATACATAAGTTGGTAGGTAGATTAGATATAATGATAGGGGAAGAGACTATAAAAAGCAAAGGTTAAGTCATCTCTATTGTCACTCAGAAGAGCAAATTGCATTATTCTTTCCTTAATTTTGAATTATCTGCAGTCTCAGTACTGATTTTTAATTCTCTCAAAGTCTGCCTCTTGCAAAATATGCTGGTTATGTTGAAGTCAAGCCTTTAGTATTTTTTCTGTTTAATGTAACACTCTTTACCTTATGAGCAACGCAGATCTCCTCTAATAAACTTACTTGGAGTCTCAGTTTTCTTCCTGGAGGGGGTAACAGCATGATTTTTCTCACCAACTGTCCAGGTATATGTAAATAGTCAGTCGTGATGTTTGTGTGTTCAGGGAAGAGCTATTGAAGTGCCAAGTTCCAAGAGTAATGTGAGTGCTCATGCCATTCCAAATATCTTACTCAGATTTGGTTCTCAGTCTTTCTCATCTTTCAGACAGCCCTTACTTGTCTCCGAGTTCCTGCTTTTCCTTTTGGATGAGACTTCAGGAGAGGATTGTTTTGGCTGCTATTTGCAGGCAGTCATATGATCTACTGCAAATCCTGAAGCAGAACTCCAACAAAATACTTCTTACTGAAGGAGGACCTGTAACTTTACTATTATTCAGAAGGCAAACAGCATAACTTTTGGAGATGTCTCACGTCCGGAACATGTACCACTGCCATCTGCAGGAGCATCAAGGTGTGGTTCAGCTATGGTGCCAGAACTTTAGAAGTACAATCACAGTATTGATCTTTACTAAGATTTCAAGTCTGCCACTCGTGGCCCTGATGTCACAGAAAATATTGTTACTGCTTCAGAGATCTGCAGCTGAAGTTACACAAGAGAGAATAGTGACCTTACTGTTCTAAGAGTCAATGTTCATAAGGTCATTTACTTGCCAGGTATCAGATAATTTCCTGCTGTGAAAGGAAATATTCTCTCTGTGGTGCAAGGGTAACTGAAGCATTGAAGTGATGTGTTGGTATTACACTAGAAGCCTGCTACCAAAGCAGCTTTTCTGAGTCCCAGGGAACTGCCTTGTTCCCCAGCAGGACTTTCTTTTCTATATCAATGGGTCACTCTGGTCAGTTTGGTTTATGGTCACTTCATGACTTGAAGCTCCCACTGACTCCAAAGTGAACTAGTCTGATATAAGATGCTTTTTAAATCTAATGCCTAAAATGCACCTCAGAATCAAAAAAAAATATTTCAAAATAAGGCAAATGAGACCAAAAGCACATCAATGTCTATTCTATACAAGATAGAAGGCTTACACAGAGAGCCTTGAAGCATACTTCAGTTATGCTCTGGCTTGGTATCATAGTCTAGCTTGGTGAACGCATTCACTCAAGGCTGAACCAGAGCTCTGTACAGAATTTTCTACTAGCTTCAGGACTTTAGTTACCCTCCTAGAAACTGAAAACAGAGGGGAAGGAATGCAAACCCTCTCCTTCGAATTTTTTTTTTTAAACTAGATAGTGTTCAACTTGCTGATTAACATTGTTTAAGAAGCTCTTCACTGTCATAGTGATGAGTAGGAAACAAACCTTCAGTGCAGCTTAAAGTAGTGAAAATAAAGCTCTAATTAATTTCAGGAAAGCACTGACAGTCAAGTCAGATAATTCTTCAGGTTCAAAAGAGACTGGAAAAGGCTTTGACTCATCTGTCATTTATGCTATCCTAATATACATGGACTACAGAACTCCTTCTGAGAGCAAACTCAGAACTAAAGAGGAATTCTCAAAGCTCATTACACAGTACTTGCAAATGAGTTGAAGTGCTAAGTCTTTGATTTCTGGAATTGCCAAACACTGGCTCAAATCCCGACCCCCTAGCACACAGCCTGCATAACTAGGGCATAAACTGAAGTAATCAACAGGAGTGAGTTTTCCTCCTTAAAAATTCAGAAGAATAGAGTCACTTTGCACTAAAAAATTCAGTAATGGAATCTCTAATAACTCTTACACACGTCTTTTCTCCACTGCAGTGGCAAGCATGGTTACATACCTGCAGCATCCTGCCCTTTTCTTTCTTTGGCCCTGGGAAGACCCTGTTACTTATCCTCCAGGATGCATGTGGGTCTCACTGTGCAATAGACGCAGTGCCTGCACGGCTTTACCTGGATGTTCAGACAAATTGTAAGATTTGGGAATCTGCACGGCATATTGCATCTATCTGAAAAGATTAACATTTCATTGTCTTATTTTTGTCTCTGACTTAAAGAGCTCCTGAACACCCAGCAACCTGGTGCAATACTATGCATCAGCCCAATCCCAAAGAGAGGTTGTTACCACAGTGGCCTGGCAGGCAGGAGCATTTTGATATCATAATCTCTAGCCAAGGTACGGCATGGGCAAGCGCCAGAGCTACACATCACAGGGCCAATTGAGAGGCAGTTCTTACACAACCTGAATTCCATGAGGAAAAAAAAGGCAGCTAACATCAACATTCCCTTGCTACTACTGTTTAAAGGTGGGTGGGGAGGAAAGGGAGAAAAGAAGCACTTTCATCTAGAAGCACTTTTCTGAAGTGATATCGTCTGAACATGGAGGACTAAATCTACATATATTGACATGAATCAGTTGCCCTAAAGCATTGTAGCCACATTAGATCTGGCCCAGATTTTCTTCAGCCTTCTTTTGGTCATCAGATAACCTATCATTAGTTACTTTTGACATCATTAGGACATTCCATACCTAGGAGGCAAAAACTGATATGGAGTTATGTGTCTGAATAAGTATCCTCCACATGATTTAATTCTTTGTGACCACTGAACAATCATCCTATGAGCTCTGTCTGTTTGGTAGCTTTGTCAGATTGGGCTGCCAGAAAACTCAATAGCCAAGTCAAATTTTATACTTATGCAGTTAACATCAGAAGATAAACCTTCCACAGTGTCAACCAAAAACAGTCTAAGGCAACAGCTTTAGTGCTTTTCTTAACATACACATGAATTAGATGGTGGTTCTGTTTGAGTTTGATTTCTTTTTTTTTTCCGTCAACTAGATAGATGCATACTGTGTGGGCTGTTAACAGAGCTGGTAACATCATCAAGACTGTGTATGACCACTATGCTGGGAGCACACTAGATGGAAAGGGGTTTGTGCATCTCAAAATCGCCTAGAGGAACTGGCAATTTACAGCCCAAGGGAACAGAACTTAGGAAAGTTCTGCAGCAGGTTCTGTAGACAACATATGTGATATCCATCACCAGGGATTTCCAAAAGGAGAGGGAGAGTGCAAGTACCAATAAGCCTACCATCAGTAGGGTTTAAGGATGTACTCACTCTTGCTTTGTGGAGGAAGAAAAGTCTAGATTCCCCATGATTCTTTATCTCATTTTGGGGAGAAGAGGCATGTGTAATGGATAAGGTTTAGTTTATTCCTTTAATCCACAACTGAGGAGCTATAGGCTTCTCAAAGGTATATCACGATTTGTTTTGTGGTGGTTTTCTGGATTAGTGATTACATATGGGAGAAAAACAAGCCTCTCATGAATTATACATAGTTACAGGTTTGATTTCAAAATCTCTTGACATTGAAGCTATAAGTAATCTAATTAATTCTTCATACAACAAACCTTTCCTATCTTCTAAGGAGGACAGTTCACTTTAATTATTATTGTAATTATTATTGTCTAATTTTGAGCCACAGCAGGCTCAAAATTAAGTAAAACCTTGCAGTTGGCTGGCAATATGAACATGTTAGTTCCTTTTAATGTGAGCACATTAATGATTGCATGTTCCTTCACAATTTCTGCCTCCTCTTCCACAGCCAGAGCCATGGCATAAAAATGCCTTTCTGTTGAGCAGGGCAGCAAGTATCCAGGACATTTCATGTACTTACAGAATGTCATTACAAACTTTTCTCCAAAGGACCTTTCTTCTGTATTTCCCTAGAGGGAAAACAGTGGTGATGTATCAGGCTGATATCCATGATACTCGTCACCTCTCTTTCTTGCCTGTGAAGAAGGATATATACCACCAGCTACTACTGTGGTCCCAAAGAGAAGATGATAACACATCACTGACCTTTGACTATAGTTACTGCATTTTCTGAGAGAAATAGTTCACGGTAGTAGTTGTTTGCCGGGTTTTTCTCCCCTAAAATATACAGCAGAACAAAATCCAAACCCAAGCAAAAAACTGCCTCCCTTCCCCCCAAAACCTCCAAGCTCTCCCCCACCCCACCGCACCCCAACCCCCTGCCCAGTTAATACTTTCAGGGCATTTCTCATTTCTTTGAGGTCATAAGTTACTACTAGTCTAAAAGCACATGTTTTGTTTCTGTTGCCTGCAGCAGAGAATGCATCTGATGTCACCCTCAGCCTTAGAACTCCCATGTGTCCCACTGGATGCAAAGCAACCTCAATTTTCTTTCCTACTGCTAAGCAGAAAATAAAATAGATTGGTTGGCAACTCTCTAATAAAAGGAGGCCAGGGACTATTATTTCATAAAATTAGGGAGCTGTTTAGCAAGAGATAAGATTTGTACTATGGTTTTACAACTCAAATCCTTATGCAATTTGGCATAGTCCAGTGTGCTTGGGCAAACTTGCATTTCAGATGCTTTTACCCTAAATGAGCAAAGGAAAGGAGGTCAGAGCTGAAGCAAGAAACTGTGTTTTGGGTTTAGGGGGTTGGGAAGACTTTGAGTACAGGATAGACTCCCAGGTAGACCAGAGCAGGCAGAGGAGATCACATCTTAGCATGAAACTGGATATGCTGTAAGCAGGTAACTAAGGACAGAGCTGATGATGTAGTCAGAGGTTAAAGTTACCCACAACTATGAAATTATTTGAACTCTATCCATGCCTCTTTGCAACAGTTCCATATAGCAGCTGAGCACTCACCTCGCCTTTAACATCAGTGGTAAGCCACTGCTGAGAGGCCTTTCATTTAATACTGAATGCATTTTAGAACTTTAAAAGATAAATCTAAATGAAAAGCTTTTCTGTAAAGCCCAAATGAACTGAAAATTTGTTCAGAAGTTTCCTCGTTTTACTTTATAATTTTTAAAATATTCTGCTGTGATAACATAATTCATAGTATTCCTGACTAAAATTCTGTGTTAGCCCAAGTTGTGATTTTAACTTTCTGCCTGACTGAGCAAGGCTGAAAATTAAGTACTTTAATAAATCTATTAAGTCAATTATTCCACATCTACAAGCCAACATTGAAAGAAGTCTGTAGTTTTCTCACAAGATCTTGCTTTACAGTTATCATTAGAATGCAAGAATAATTGAGTCACTCAGTTTACAAATTTGTCAGCCACACCAGTGAATGTATAAAGCTTTGGTGGCAAATAAAACTTAGCACTGCCTAAAGCAAACAAAGTACATATGCATGAACTCTCACATACATACTTCTCTGTTGCGCTAAAAGCAGTTCAACAAGAATGCTTCAGGAAGCACACAGCAAGTGATCTGGGGCTGCTGTAAGGGCTGGACAGATGTGTAAGCTGGGGAATAAGGCTGTGCACTTCTATTTGATACCAAACTCTATTGTCCCACTTTATAAGAACTGGAAGAATCTACAACTTACATTCCTTTGCACAAAATCATCTAGGTTTTGAACTAACATTTGACCTGAGCCAGTTACCTGGGGCCCATCCCCACCCAGAATCAGAGGAAGAAAAAAAAATTAATCAAGAATAGATCTCAATATAGTTGATCCTGCTGTTCCCCAAATCCACAATAGATGCGTATTCAAACTACAAGGGATTTTGGCCAGCATCTTATCAGGCAGTCATCATAACATCCTTCTGGAGCCCCACAGACATTGGAAAAGGGGTTTTGGACCACACGGTACCAATGCTGCTCACAATTATTTTTATGTCTGTTATTCCTCATCTAACTTGCAGCTCCAGTTCAGCTTTCCTGCACAACAGGATGGTTTAAACAATATAGAAAGGACCTTAAGGCAAGAAGGGTGCAGGAAGGGCAGGGAGATATACTGTCCTGCCCTTGGCAGAACAGCACTGTCAGCCCTCATTGCCCACTGGAAGTTTTAAACAAGCAGTTCTAACCCTGACATTCTGCCCTGCAGACTTGATGAGACATGGCTTTGCTAATATTTACAAGAAACTCCTCATACCCTTTCGAATCCTTCCCTCAAGCCTCTCTTTTTCTTTCACGGCAACACAAACCTGACAGCTGTTTGGCATCTGCATCCCACTGCCATTGTCCCCAGTGCACTGGTCACTGCCCACCACCCTGGGGCACTGGCTGTCTATATACCTCACCATCGTCAATCTGCATGCCTGGAGAGGCAATTGCACCTGCCTGCAGCAAGGACCAGCTTTATCCTCTAGACCTAGGCAGTGCCTGGTGCAATAGCACCACAGGCAGCAACACCAGTTCTGGAAACAGTTACATCAGCAGCATTTGAGCTAAATCAGAGTCAGACTCTTAACATGCAGAAAAAGAGCTATCTGAATCTTTAATCAGGTGGGCAGCTACTGGAGATTGTTTGAACTCATCATCCTTTGACCAAAGATTTTAACATCCAACCTATTCAAAGGCTGCAAGACCTACTTCTGATTGAATTGCTGCAACCGAAGTTCATGTTAAGTACACTTCAGAAAATATTTTCTCGAAAAATTCCTCGCTTGAAAAGAGTAACTAGGCAGAAAAAACTTTAATGAATTCAGATTTAGCATGTAATAGTAACCAAAGAGGAAAAGGTGGGAAAGTGAATACATTGACATTTCACTGATATTTGTTTTGAAAATTGCCAAATGGAGGCTAAACCAAAGCAAGCTTGCTGCGTTTCAGTCAGTTGAAAGAGTCATGAGTATGGAGATTTCTTCCTTATTTTACTGGGAAAAGAAATCCAAGAGAATTTCACTGTAAGTCAACCCGATATTTTTCTTGGATATCCCAACTTAGCCACTGATCAAAAAGCCTCTGCTTGTTTAGGCAGCTCTAATTACACCCCAGTCCTTCAGCATATTTCTAGAAGTAGATTTCTGAGATTTTTTTTTATGCTTAAAGGGGAATATTTCACAGGCTCACTTATAGGAGAAACTGCATCAGTTAAAATAAAATTTAAAAAAACCCACCACATCTCCACGTGCAATTTTATCATGTAAACTTAGAGTTGTCCTGTCATACTACTTGTAAAACCTGTTTCAGTTACATGGACCTGCAGAACAACAGATAGTCCTCCATTGCCAATTGTATTTGTAAAGGTGAACAAGGATTGAATGTTTGAATAATCATTTATCAACCACAGGAGAAAAAAAAATTCCAAATAGGGTTCTCTGTGTCCAGAGAAGGGCACCAAGGCTGGTGAGGGGGCTGGAGCACAGCCCTGTGAGGAGAGGCTGAGGGAGCTGGGGTTGTTCAGCCTGGAGAAGAGGAGGCTCAGGAGGTTGTAGCCAGGTAGATGTTGGTCTCTTCATCCAGGCACTCAGTGACAGAACTTCAAACTGCACCAGGGCAGGTTTAGGCTGGATGTTAGGAAGAAGTTCTACATGGAAAGAGTGATTGGCCATTGGAATGGGCTGTCTGGGGAGGTGGTGGAATCACCATCCCTGGAGGTGTTTAAGAGGAGATTGGATGAGGCACTTAGTGCCATGGTTTAGAAGGATTAAGTGATAGGTTGGACTCAATGATCCTAGAGGTCTTTTCCAACCTGGTTAATTCCATGATTCTATGACATAATTTTCACAGAATGGTATAGTTCTATAACTGATGAAAATGGAGGAAAATCGTTGTTTTAGCAACGCAAATTTTATTGGCAGAAGCAATATTTATCAAGGAACTGTATGAAATCTATATACTTGAAAGATGTACTTTCAGAATTGTGATACTCATTTAATCAAACTTCAAAACTTACTGGTTTGTCTGAATTTTTACCCTGCTACCATAACAGCCTATTTGTATAAACCCTCCACTTTTTCAAATGTCACTATGAGAAGAAATGCTGATGGTGCTGTCATGCATTACTGAGACTTTTTAGTACAAATTAAATTTAGATTATTGGTAATTATTCTGACTTTGAAAAACAATGAATATTCTTTTAACAGCCAATTCAGATCCTGTTCGTACTTCACTGAGTAGGACTAGGAAGGTTTTGACAACAACTCAATAGTCTTATATAGATGAGACACTTGTTGAATTGGTAATTTTACTGCAGCTTCTGTATTTTCTGACCCTAATCTTTGTTCCTTTGTTTGCTTTGGGTTTTTTGTTTGCTTGCTTGTTTTGTGTGTTTGTTGTTTGTTTTGTTGGGGTTTTTTTTTTTTTGAGATATTTTAGCAGAAGTAAACAGATATAATAATTAGCAGTAAAGGAAAACTTACCTATGACTGTTAGTCCATGAGAAGCTAAGTGCAGTGACTATATGGCAATTTTCAGACAAAAGAATCACCCTTGGAATGGACAAATCAACTGTTCTTTCTATTTCTGCCTCTTACAACATATTTTCACGTGTGCATCTAGTACAGGATTTCGTGGAAAGGTGAAAGACATTTTGCTTTGGAAAAAAAAGGAGGGGTGAGGGAGGGAGGAAAGTGATAGGATGAGGGGGAACAGCTTTAAGCTTGAGGTGGGTAGGTTTAGACTAGATATTAGGAAGAAATTCTTTGCAGTGAAGTTGGTGAGACACTGGAACAGGTTGCCCAGGGAGGTCATGAATGTCTCCTCCCTGGAAGTGTTCAAGGCCAAATTGGATGTCCCTGCTGACTGCAGGTTGGACTAGATGACCTTTGGGAGGTTCCTTCTAGCCTGGACCATTCTATGATTCTATGGATGAGGCCTTGAGCAACCTGGTCTGATGGAAGGTGTCCCTGCCCATGGCAGGGGAGTTGGAATTAAATGGTCTTTAAGGTCCCTTCCAACCTAGACCATTCTATGAATCTATGAAATACTTGTAAAGTTCAAATCTAAAGGAAAACTAGTTTGTTACCATTACTGAAATTTCCTACTCAAATCTTCCTCCTCTTCCCACAGCAATTCACAGGACACACACTTGTACCCTTTTTTCTTGTACTCTCTGATACATTAGCTGGTACTCGGGAGAGCAAACCTGTTCTTTTGAGGTAGACTTCCTAATTCTGCGGAATTTACTGTGATTTGGATGCATTCTCTTCCCCTCTGCAGCTTTTGGTTTTGGTTTTGAAGAGTGAGGAAAGAGGGTGTCAGCTGAGCTGCTGATTGATTTAAGAAGTTAACAAAGTATTTCTCATCTGATCTTTTCAATTTTTTGCCTTAGGTTCAAACATAATATGAAAAAAAAAAAAGACACATGACAACACAAGCTGTATTTTGTATTAGATATTGCCAACAGATGAACTGCCAGCTGTCACAAACAAGTAACACTTAGCACCATCTTCCCACACGAAACTACTCATTATAACAGTTTTAGTATCTGTTTTCTAACCAGATTCTGAAATACTTATTTCAGAGTCACTGTTTTAGGGACTGCTCTGGCTTTAAGCATAGATGCAAGGATAGGTGTAATAAGACCAGAAAAACAAGACCAATGCAGACCTGATTTTACATAGTAGCAAGTTTTAGAAGTGAAATAACTGGTTACGGAATCCCACTTTGCATCTTCCTTCTTTCTCTGGTTTCAGAGAACGTCAACACAAGTCTGTGATGAACTTCAGAATTGCTGTTGGGTATCAAGTGAAGTTTTCTACTCCATCCAGTAGTCGCTGCTTTTAGGGAAGGGTCTGCTGTGAGCTTCAGTTCCAGTTGTCTGCCTGTGCTGTTGCACTTGCATACCTAACTGCTGTCTCCTTTTTTATGCTCTGCAGCTTCTCTATAAATTTGAGATCTACCTAATTACTTTGAACTACTCAATAATACATACCAGTCACAATAGGCACAAGAGGAAGAATCTTGGAATCAAATTACAGAATGAAACATGGGAATGGCATTGGAGAACACTAAGGTTTTTCTAAGGACAGCTTGGGAAAAGCAGAAACTAATTTTTTTCTAGCATAAGGATTGTCTCCTTCAAATAGCTACAGATGCCATGCACGAGTTTTAACGGTACGGAAAACTGGAAGAGAAACTTTGTGTCTTCTGCTGTCAGCTTGGGTGATGATCCTGCAAGCAGGTTAAGTACTCATAACTCCCAGAACTGCCATTGCAGATGAATGTAGGCAAAGCTATGGTTCTTCTATGACAAACAAGTACTCCTGTGGCTCCTCTTTCCTGCTTTATCATGCCATGATAGAGTGCCTGGCACAAAGCAACCTTTTATACTAGATGCATCACAGCTAGAAGGCTGGGTAAATTCTGCCTTCTCAGCAGCCGGGTAATTAGAATTCAGGAGATATAATAATAACAGGCAATGTAATAACACAATCCTGTTGCTTGCTTGGAGGCCAATGTTGTCTGCAGGTAGCTGCATTATTGCTATTTGGACACTGCTGCAGTGACTGTCCTTTGTGTGCTGGAAGATAATTACTTTCCTTGCTGTAGCGTAAGCCCTTTCTTCTCACCCTTCTGCTTGCTGGCAAGCAACTACGTAACGGTAAGCAACAGGGATCATCAGAACACATCAATTAGTACAAGTTTACATCTATAATTTTATGTTTTACTTATTGTCAACTTACTGGAAATTATTTGTGTTACTTTGGAACCTAAGATTTAGTACCCCAGCCAAGGTTTCCTGTCGCAGTGCACAAGGCCTTATTTGAGGGAACTACCCAGCTGTCAGCTAAGTGTTATTTCTTGGTGAAGGTATTGGTTATTGTGTGTATTGGGCTCAAGTGAGAGTAAACTCAACGATCTGGGACTCTGTGTGTGGCTGTAGATTTGTTAATGGGTTGCTGCAGCAGAGGATTGAGAGATTGCACAGGCTAAAACTATTTACAAGGAAGCAAAGGGCAGAGCCTAGGGAGTCATCGCAGCAGTGAAATGAGTTTTAATTACTTTGACCAAGCATTCATTTTAAGTGGTTTCTTAGTTTATTTTCTCTGTTTTCTCCACTAATACATATAATAAGGAATAAGGGAGATGTATGGTGCAGATATGGCAGGAGAAGATGTCAAAAAAGAATTTTCTTCTTCAAGACTACCCCAAACTCTTAATTTTCAGTTGTCCTCATTTTATTTTCATTTGCCACTGTGATCACTTTCATTCTTGCCTGCTCATTTGTACAAGTTCATACAGTATCCCAAGTGGAACATTTGCTTATTACTCAGCTTTCTGCTAATTTATTTTGGGTTCTGATGGAAGAAGATCTCAAAACAGGGGAAAAAAATATTTTCAGTTGGAATTTATAAAAGGAATAGTCCCAGACAGGAACATCTCAGTTTCCTAGTAGGGGATCACTTTGGAGTATACTATCTCAGCAGACAGCTAAGCATGAATCAGTGAAATAAACTACCTTCTGCATAGCTGTTGCTACTTGCTGGAATCTTGTATCAACACTTAAACACAGAATGAATGCCAAATATCACAGTTCAGTAACAGTCAACACTTTACATTTGTGTTTTCTCTTTAGAAGTATTTAACTGATAGAAGTGCTTCCAATTGTTCATATTTATATATGCATATTGCCATAACTTTCCTTGACAGGAAGACTATTGTTTGCTAAGAAAGACAAAGCTATTAGAAGCAGATTATTCACATGAGCACTTGTGAAGGTATTCACATGGCCCCTGGCTGCAGAAATGTGCTTTTATACAATAGGATTTAGTGATATACAGATAGATTTAACAGTTGCAAACCTCCACACACAATAATTAAATATTCAATTCAGAACCAGAAAGCCAGTATGAAGTTAATAGCTTTAACGAAAAAAAAAAATAAAAAAAAAATAATCCTGTTTTGTTATATAAATCCCTGAAGAGTGAAGGGACAAGGGAAACTGCTTGGCCATAGATTTTCTATCCTGGTAACTCACCTAAGAACCCACATGCCCAGGTTCACAAGGGCAACATTTATACACTTACATGAAAACAAAAAAAGATCATCAAAATAGGATAAGTGCAGCTTGCAGATATTTTTATTGCAATGATCTTAATATCTGGCATGACCTCTCCCTCTTTGCTTTGGAGTAAAGGTGGTTCTGTCTTCAATTGGTCATTTTGATATCTCCATGTCATTAAGATAAACAATTAGTTTTCAACCTACTTGAAAACAAATGGTACTGACGTTTTAATGCAAAAAGAAACACTGGTATTGCTTTTGTAGTTGGAAGCAAAAAAATTTTAGCCTATCTTAATCAGGAAGTGACAACTTTGATAAGAATGTAGAACTTTTATCATCACTCTGATGAGTGTCACAATTTCAATACCACAGCTTATTCAGGACTTTCTTTAGTTGATCATCAGTGATTACTGCTGAAGTTGAAGAGGGGAGTGTGTGTGTCCATAATTAACAGTAGTGCATGCCTGAAGCCTGATGTTGGCTGCTGCACACTCAGCAACGATTAAACTCCACTGAATGGAAGGAGTCAGGCTGTCACAGCAGTACAGCCTGCTGCAAATGTAGCAACGGGGGTTAGCTTGCACTTTGTCACATGAAGCAGATACACCCTTTCAGAGCAGTGAGGGTATCTGCATCTGTTCCCATCACAAAACAATACTGTAGATGTTTCCTCCCTCAGAGCCTCTAAGCAAATTTACTTAAATAAATGCAGAACAGAGCCTACTGCCTCTCTTCCTCTTGTCCTAGCTATTACATCTCACATCAAGCCACAGGTTTCTCTGAACTCTCTTTAACCCTAAATCCTGAAAGCAAGTGATCAATGAAGTCCCACCAGGATCTGAGAACTGCAGCTGAGCTTCCTACCAAGGGAGCCGTCAATGGTGCAAGTTTCTGTGTAGGTCAGTAGTTTGCCTTCAGGAAGTCAGACCCTAAAGAACTGTGGTAAGGCAGAAAGATGGCTCATTTCAGAGAGCCATGCTGGTCTGAGAAACCAGCTTCCTCAGAGCACAGCGCATCAGTTGGCATGAGCTTTTGCCACCCTGCAGAAGAAAAAAAAACCCAGAGCAGCATTTGTGGTCCTTCTCTGCAGGTGATGCACACCTCTGCAGAGATTTCTTCTCTCTCATTATTCACAGGGATCCCTGCCTATTACATTATTATTTCTGCAGCTTGTCACTTTAATTTCTCCCACACCATCCCTCTCCATTCTCCCACAGAAGGTCCATTCTCACCATCATGGTAGCACTGGATTTGTTTCCCTATCTTGTAAGTGCTTTCAGTTTGACTCTCTACTCATTTTGCTCCATCTACTCTGGTGCTTTGTAAATGGCTTTTTGCCAGCTTGTTTTAGGTAAGCAGATCACCAAATCATTCTCATTGAAGCTTCTACAGGTATGCCACATTTGGAGAAAATAATCGAGAAGTAGCTGGACAAAAATAGAATCAGGGTCTATTTCCTGATACCATTTATGTAACAGAGTTCAATATCCCACTCTGCTACAGAGCTGCCATTTCCAAAACCTCCGAGCAGTGATTTTGACTGAAAAACAACTGTGAAGGTGAGAACTCAGTTGAGGTAACTGAGAATCTCATCTTCCCATTTCTGCTACAGCCTGACCCTGCAACCTCTGGCATGGCTCTGAACTTGTTCGCTTGCTCAGCTCCACTTTATAACTTGCCTCTCCAGGAGGCTGGCATTGAGAAGCAGCCTTAGCAGCAGAGGATGCTTTCTTTTTGTGGTGCATGTTTATCATGAGCTTTAGAGCAGTAAAGGCAGATCCTCCTCCTCACACTTATTTTGGGAGCCAATACTTGATCAATCCAAGCCTGTATTTAATGTGTGTTTTTCATCTAACAGCACAATTCAAAAGGCATCTACCACAGCAGCCAAGCTGAGACACTTTTATTACTATCTTAAAGGACTGGTAGAAGATCATGTGGACTTTTACTGCCTCAATAAAAGTAATTTTATTACAAGCTACTTTTGCCTTTTTGTTCTCTGTTCAGCATGTGACAGTGCTATCTGACTTATTCGTGATTAATTTACTAATTTCTGTAAAAGAGACTTATTTTATAGCCTTGACATAAACACTTTGCATTTCCAGGAAGAAACCATGTACATGGGATAAAACAAAGCATCTTCCAGCACTGGTCTTCTAAAGTAATTGATTTTCATTGAAACTTGCTTCCACAGAGCTGACTTCAGTGGCACTATTAAGAGGAGATCTCCATCCTGGAATTGCACACACTCCTCTTCTGCAATGTTTACTAGGCAGACAGAACATGGGCCCACAACTTCTGTATCTCAAGACAAAGGATTTAGTCTTGCTTCATGAGACTCCCTGCTCTCAGGATGAAGCTTGTTGCTTACAGCATTCTAGCCAGCGCTGTCGTCCCACCCTGGATCAGACTTTCAACCCTATGACAAGGATACCCTCAGACAGTCATGCTGTTCAACATTACATGTCTCTAGGTAACCAAGCCATATACAGAAGAGAGAACAGAGAATGACAGAGAAAGATTTCTGCAGAGGGAGATGGCACTGAAATCCTCACAGTTCCTGTCCAACTCCCTTCAGAGAGAAATGCATCTCCCAGTACAATGCTTGCATCAGCCCATGCAGTATGCTTAGCTCATCTTTTGCTTTTTAAATGCAAGTTCTCAGGTAAATACAGGACAATAACCTGACCTCAGAGTAAGGCAGCCTGCATTAGTGCTGTGTTCAGCCATACGACACCTGCCAATGTGCCCTCAGAGCCGTGCTACTCATATGCCAACATCAAGGGGGCAAGGATGCCCAAGGCAGACAGGGAGTCTAGACTTTCCTGCCCTAGGGCATGTGCTGCCCTGCCAAAGCTGTGCTGAGACTGTTTAATCCTATTAAAACATAAGCTGGGAGTACATAATACTCATTAAAAGAAAATAGCTTGCTTTGTTCCCAAGATCTAAACCCTACAGCAGCAGATGCTGTGGGATAACCTGGTCTCTGCAGGCAGGGCTCGCCAAGCCCAGTTTCACTACCTGAAGAAATCCCACAGCTCTTTGCTTCTGGGACTAGGGAGCAAATAGGGTCTAGAATCCCTATTCAGCACAAGTACTAGAGCCCATCTATTTCCAAAGGCGATTTGCAAGTATGAGGGCCCACAGCTCGTCCTCTGGCTGCTGCTTTGCACACAGAGCCCATACAGAGCCAATGAGAAGTTGTCTCTGTCTCTACTCTGGCCTTCTTACTGCTAAAGTACCAAACAGACAGAAATGGGCATGTCAACTTTTACTCCCCCGTGCTGGATGTTCCCAAACCTCTCAGTGTTGCTGGTAACTTTGCATGAACATGTGAAAGTTACAGAATGAAACTGTCAGGCTGGGGAGGGAGAAAAAAAGATTGACTTATGCAAATCAACAACTAAACCTAGTCAGGAACATTAAAGGTGGGAAATGGGTCTAGGAAGATGAGTTGTGTAAACCCATGCGGATTTCACTGTGTGGAAAAGTACAAGAGAACAGAATTCAGCTCAAGCATAGAATTCAATATTGTCAATGGTTTCGGCTCTCCACAACACATCAAGTTTAAAAGATCAAATCAAATATCTGAAACAGGAAGGAGTTTCCCCCTTCCCAAACTGCTTATTTTTAAGATGCTTGTGCTGCAGTGCAGCACACAGAGTCGACTAGCTGTCACCTTACTAAGAAAGTGACGAAACCAGGATTGTTGCTTTGATTCATTCCACCTATAATGAGTTGAAGCAATTCCTCCCACTCTCATGCCATTCAGAAAGATGCAGCTGTTCGTATCCAGGTAACCACTGCAGATGTGTGTTCCCAGGGACACATTTCCCTAGAGCTCATGAAAGAACTAAGAAGGAAAGGACCAACCTTCCTGAAGTGCTAGCACATCTGAACCTACAGAAACCAACATGTTTGTCTGCCCATCTTCCCCAAACAAGCCTGATGAGGGTGTCCAGATGCTGGGCAACAAAAATTAGAAAGAAGCAGAGGGAAGACAAACATATGCATGTAATCAGGAATTACATGGTTTTTATTTCTTCCTGTGTGTTTCCTGCCTTGCTTCTTTGCACTCCCTGGTACTAGAGCATTGCCTCCCTGTCTTTGGAAAGCACAAAGTTTGCCCCTCTATAATAACCATAGAACCTGTTATTTAAAAACACTATCAACTGGTTCTGCTTCCCTCTTGCCTCAATCAGCTGAGCTGTCATTCTCCCCTCTCCCTTGATGTTTGCCTCAGGTAACTCTCCCTTAGATCCTTGCTGTGCTGCTGAAGAATCACCACAGATCTTTCCATGCTGTCTGCATTCACAAACAGTTTACGTAAAGCCAGAGTCCCCCATTCTCTACACCTAGGAATTTGGGTTGTTTTAAAAGGTGATGTTACCTAAACCAAAACACAGATGCAATTTTTGGCCACAAAAAAAGCCTGTTACGTAACACTTCCTTCACACAGCAAATTGTGAGTGCTTTTTTTTTCAGAGCCTGTGCAGTCAGTTATTTCTTAAGAAGGTCCTTTATGTTCTCTCCAAGGCAATATTCATACTATCCCACATATCCTTGCTGTTGCTATGGAAATCATTCCTCTCTAAGCCGATGTGCAAATGCAGGTCTCATTGCTAAGTACAGAGGCTAAAGGTGTGCATGAGTCAAACAATTTTCTGAGCATTATTTCTCTGCAGCCTCACTGATGTTGGGGGATGGGAAGAAGGAAAAATTAGTGTTTGTAATGAAAGCACCTGGAGGAAGGAGCTCTGGAGAATTAGTAAGATATTAGCAGTGCCTGTCACAGGAAGACTGGCTGAGAACTGCAACGGAGCCTGACTTAGTCATCCATCTCACCTGCTTCAAGTGCATCAAACGTGACAAGGTTCTGGCACAGGAGGTACAGAGCACCATTCATGGCATTTTAAAACATTTGAGGGAGAAAAATAAGTTAAAATGCACCATCATGGTTGCAAGGGACACCCTAACCTGCCTCGTCTATAGACCAGTAGCCACTCAAAAAGTCTGATGATAAAACTTAGCCTTTTGATGAGGACCTATTGTTGGCTACAGAAAATAAAAGACTGCAGAGCTGCCTGGAGAGCCATCCAGTTTTGGTGAATCAAGAAGGCCGAAAACACCTACAAAAATCGAGCTCCTTTGCATCTGCTGTCTTTGCAACTTTTAAACACAGTTTTCTTGCACTTTGAGATATATGGATAAGTACTGAGGTGGATATTGGCCAGCAGCCACTTTTCAGTAACAACCTCTGCCCTATCACAATGTAAAATAAACAGAAGATCCTGCTGCCTCTAGGCCATCAGAGAAGATTAAGCCTTTAGAGCAGAAGCACGTGCAGCCAGCTGCAGAGCTCTTCTTTGCCCCACTATGACCAGACATGACCATACCTCTGCACATGGGAGTTTATATGAAACTTCTCCTGTTCCAGAGAGGACAGGTGAGCCCCACACAAACCATTTTCTCTCTTCCTTGGAGTGCTTAGTAGCCCTTTTCACAGAGGTATTGCAGTAAGTCGTATGTGTCAGAGCAGCTTTCATGCCTTGGTGTTTTCCTAGCTCAGTGTCCTATATCCCTTATGCAGACTAGGGGAGAAACTGGAATCAGAGAGAGAACAAGGGGTATGACACACTCAGGTTTAAGGGAGATGTATAAGGAGAGGCAGGTTGTGGGTTTTTTTTTGTTGTTGTTGGTTTTGTTGTTTTTTTAAATAAATATTAGAGTAGCTATCTGAGTATTTGAGGGTTTGAGTTTTTTTGTTTGTTGTTGATATTTTTTTTCTTTCAAAGAAGGAAGATTGCAGTAGAGAAAGACAGATTCACAAAAAAAAAAAAAAAAGGAAACAAAAAAGTCAAATATGGGATTTATTTATTTCTCCTTTACCTCACTGAAAGAACTTCTGCCGAAGACTGCCAAGTGGTTCATCACAGAAAGTGAGGATTTCTATCCACATCTTAAGCCCATTTATCCTGCTCTACAAGAAACACACTTAGTCTCTGCTGGAGAACTCTTAAAAGTCAAGCAAGGAGTCACCGACTACCACGGAGGAGATATTGACACATGCTTTCTTCAGGTAGTTGTAGAGAGCAGTAAAGTCCTTATCCTCCTCTTCTCCAGATTAAACATCTCAGACCACACAGGCAATAATCTCAAAGCACAAATCCATTGGGAGAGCATTATATATGACAATTAAACAGGAACACACTAAAGAGGCTACAACAGACTTCTGTAAACAAAGCAGGCATATCATCCTCAACCACAGTCTAAAAATAAAAGTAGTATATTTCAGTTCAGAGCTGGAAAACAGACTGTACTCACCCATCACCACTCCACTCCAACTTACTTTCTCAGATGAGGCCAGTCTGGTCTCCTCTCTTATTAGCTGCCTGACAGGAGGTCAGATGGTCAATGGTCCTTTGTAGAAACACCATAAATAAACACATAAATGCTAGTTTGACATAGTTCATTAGCAGAGTACAGGGGTGGCTGGGATTTAAAACAAAAGAATACAGTTAATGATTATTTATAAAGTTTGTTTAATTCTAACTATTTAAGAGCTTTAATGGCCATCTTATTGTTAAAAGCCAGCTGCACTCAGGCTTGATCAATATCACCTTAGTGTTCAAATAAACTGTTAACACCATTTCATGAAAACACAGTAACATGCAAATAGCAGTGTTTCCAATTGCCTTAAGAAGATATGGCATGAATGTGAATTAATGACATTAAATTATGCTGTCACAGAAAAGTATCTTGTGATTTATAAGTACCTACCTTATGTAAATGAATAGCTTACAGTTCTGCAGCCCTGTGGATAAATGCCTTTTGTGTTGTGGTATGAACATGTACACTATGCCACAAATGCTTCCAAACGTGTGAATGGGAGATGGAGAATATAAACGGCATAAGAAACTAAAGGGTTTTATTTCATGAACAGTTTAGTGTACTAGAATATGGTATCAGAGATTACAGGTTATGGATTAGACATCCACTTTCACTAACTTGTTAGAGAGGATGTCCAAGAAACATTGAAGAAATAGTAGGAGGCATAATCAGTGTATATGTTTGTATTTATTATAATTAATCACCATTCATTTTATTTTAAATATAATTATATTCATGATGAGTCATGTTGTGGGGATAATTTTAAGACCTGCAAATGGATTTAGTATGACCTGTCCATGACATTCATAAGTATAGACGCAATGCCACTATCAGAAGGACTGGAAATAATTAATCTCATATATATAAAAACCGAAACCTCAGATCCTCCATAAATTTAAACTGAACAAATTCCTGAATTTGCTAATCAATCAGGGTTATTTCTTCCTTTCTAGCTGTGCAATTTCAGGTAAACTCCTTGTTTCTTGGCATCCATTTCAGAGGGTCAGTTTGAGTTAAAAAAATATTTGATACCCTACTGGAAAAAGTTTAAGTGAATTTAGAAATCCAGATCAAACAAATGACAGATCGGCCTCAATAGTTTCCTAGGATCATCTTTTGAACAACAGAAACCTCAACTAAAACCCAAGTCAAGCTCAGAGACAAGATTATTGCAGATGTTAAGAAATTTTACCCTTTGCAGGAGTGGCTTCATTATGAAATGAAGAGTTAATTTAGTACATGAAGAAAGGATGCCCATTAGAGAACATTAGAGGAAGAGACATTACTAACTCAAGGTTGTGCTAACTTTTGGGGTTTTTCCCTTGGGACAGACACTGGTTTTTTATGCCTTGCATTAGAAAATGTTCTTTCAGATATGGAAAAATTACTCTGAAATTACTCCTATTTCAATAATAATTGCACCTTAATGTTTGTGTGTAATGACAAAAGTAAACACAAATTATACACAGCAGTGCCAAATTCTAGAACTGAACTGCAGTGAAGAAGGAGGAATTGTCAGCATTCAAGAAGCAGGATCCTGAACATCACCTTCTGGATGAGGTACACTCTCATATACCAAAAGCTTTCAGCTTGGATTAGCTCCCACAGGAGCCCAGTGGCTCAGCACCAGGCAAGCAGGCTCTGTGTGTTTCAGGATGAGGCCATTTCCCTACTTGATAACATATGCTGCAGTGCCTCTTTATACTGATTCTATACACATAGATATAGTCCAGTAAATCTCATCATTGACACATTGGACCAAAGTTGGTGCTCTCTTGGCTGAACATTATGCAACTTGGCTTCACTTGACCAACAACACACCCTGAGATTCAAATATAGGGAGGATATTTTTATCCAACTAGACTGTTAATAAAACCAAATGCTATTCATCTTTCCCTGCCACTCCCTTTTGTTGCTAGATTTATTTTGTGAGAACATTTGTCCTGTAAACAAGAAAGAAATCATGTGGTTGTTTTTGTCACTTAAAAAAATAATCCCAGACCCTTTTAAAGGTTGATAGCATTTAATGCAAGATGTCCTGGCCTTTCACAGGAGCAGAAGTGGGCTCTAGTGTTCTGTTACAAAGCTGAGAAAGTGAATGATGTTTCCTTGTCTTCTGTGTGAGACGTTGGCCCTAGGTTCAACTCCATCTACCAAATCTGGATTTAGTGCTGGAGAGAGACAGACAATCAAATGCACCAGTTCTACTGATTTGGGGTGGCAATATGCAACCTATCAAGAGGAAGCCTCCCATTTATTTGGCTGCTGAACATCAGGAAATCCCAGCCAAGTTGTTGCTGTGCACACAGGGGAGCTGTTCCAAATATTTTCACCATGTCTAGAATATCCAGGATGTACCTGAACATCTTACATGGTCAGTTCAACTGTGCCCATCACTTGTGTTTGGACTGCAGTTACCCAAAGGTGATGGGGCCTACATGGTGTTGGTGCAGTGTGTGTGTCCTTAACATATCTGATGCATAGGATATGTTGCACTTGCTGGTTACTGGCCTGCACCAGTCTCTCCACACAGCATAGTAATTTCTCTGTGTTTTACATATTATCAGGCTGTTTGTGGTATCTCATTGTATCTTAGCAAAGCTATTTCTAACAAAACCCAGGTTTTCATAAGACTGCAAAATTCTAGTGAGTAGAAAATCGATTGATTTGTAGAAGTAAATCTTTCAGATTAGTTCTGCAGTGTAAATCAGTAAGAAGGGTGTTCTCCTCACAAGAATGGTTCAGGATTACTTGGAGAAAGGCATTTCAGAGTAATCCAGCAGAATCTTCACTTTGGTTGGCAGCAGGTCAGCTCCCTTCATTCATCAACAGAATATGCACTCCCTTGTGTTTTCTCCTGATGATACTAAGCATCAGTACAAAAAGCATACTGCCTTATGAAGCACAGACTTGAAGGAACTCTGGGATGGAACATGCATACCTCTTGTCCTGCTGTAACCTAGCATGAAACCTGATTTAAATGCAACTCATATGGCTACTGCAGTTAGCATAGAATAGAATAGACTAGACTAGACTAGAATAGAATTCAATACAATACTATAAGCCAGGTTGAAAGAGACCTCCAAGATCATCCAACCCAACCTATCACCCAGCAAGATCCAATGGCACTAAGTGCTCGATCCAGTCTTTGCTTGAACACCTCCAGGGATAGCAACTCCACCACCTCCCTGGGCAGCCCATTCCAATGGCAAATCACTCTCTCTGTGAATAACTTCCTCCTAATATCCAGCCTATACCTCCCTTGGCACAATTTGAGACTGTGTCCCCTTGTTCTGTTGCTGGTTGCCTGGGAGAAGAGACCAACCCTACCCTGGCTACAACCTCCCTTTAGGTATTTTTTGAGAGCAATGAAGTTACTCCTGAGCCTCCTCCAGGCTAAACAACCCCAGCTCCTTCAGCCTCTCTTCATAGGGCTGTGCTCCAGGCCCCTCACCAGCTTCATCACCCTTCTCTGGACATGTTCCAGTACCTCAGTATCTCTCTTGAATTGAGGGGACCAGAACTGGACACAGTACTCAAGGTGTGGCCTGACCAGTGCCAAGTACAGGGGAAGGATAACCTCCCTTGTTCTGCTGGCCACACTGTTCCTGATACAGGCCAGGATGCCACTGGCTCTCCTGGCCACCTGGGCACACTGCTGGCTCATGTTCAGCCTAGTATCTACCAGCACTCCCAGATCTCTTTCTACCTGGCTGCTCTCCAGCCACTGTGCCCCCAGCCTGTAGTGCTGCCTGGGGTTGTTGTGGCCAAAGTGCAGAACCCTACACTTAGCCTTGTTAAATCTCATCCCATTGGCCTCTGCCCACCCATTCAGCCTGTCAAGGTCCCTCTGCAGAGCCCTCCTACCCTCCAACAGATCAACTCCTGCTCCTAGCTTGGAGTCATCTGCAAATTTACTGATGATGGACTCAATCCCCTCATCCAGGTCATCAATAACCTTCCTCTCTTGCAGTGAGAAACAGTTGCAGCTACCTGATTCTAGTGTATAACAGAAGAAAACAGTAATGATACAATGAAGGCATTAGCAAAGGGCAGAACTTGGTGCTCAGTAATAGCAGTTCCTGATCTAGGAGTACAGCTCCAGATGATGTTAGGGTAACAGCTCAGTTTCCCAACAGCAATGGGGCATACATAGTTGTCCCTGTGTGACATGAAAGATGACACTGTCCACCGTACACAGTTTTAGCCATCAGACATTTGTTATGAATACCTAGCAGCTGCAGCTGGAAATAGTTTCTAGTGTGAAGGGCTTGCATTCCCCATACAGAGTAGAAGGGAGAGTCAGCAGCTGCTGAGGTTATTAGTCCCTAGACAAAACTCTCCGAGCTTTGACCCAAGATGTTTTCTCTCAACTTAGGGGCTCCATGAACAGGCTGTAGAGAGGCTGTAGAGGTGGTGTTGCCCTTGCTTTGACAGGAAGTGTATTTGCACCTCCGTATTCAGCTCCACAGAGCAGCTGAGCTTGTCCACTTCAGACTGATACTTCTAACAGTTAACATGATTCCTCTTTCTCACTTGGGACTCTTATGACTAATAAATACCTCACGCCATTTTTTAAAGGTACTGGTAGTAGCTATTGCCTTTCATCCCTCATGCTCAAGCCAACTTAACGAGGTAGGAAGTATGTTAAGCTCAAAACTGTTCACTACGCTTGTTTGACACAGCGATAATCTTGCAGGTATCTGTTCTTGCTAGCTGAGGAGAGATGGTTGTGGAGACTCTTCCTCATTTATAACTAGCAGAAGATAGTTAATTTTTCAGAGAACTTGTTTCCATTTCTTTCCTGTGAGCAGAACTGGTATTAATAACTTGTTCCTGTCAGCTGGGAATTCTTGTGGTTGAGTTTTTGTGTCTACTTGACTTTGGACAAATAGCCAACTGGAAGAGAGGTGGAAAGCCTTGACAGAGAGCGAAGCTGTGCTCTTCAACATGGTGAAATTTATGATCATTTTATTGCATCTAGCAATGCCTTCCACACACATGATCTGCTTCCTGTGACACTTCTTTATGAGCCACTGGCTGACAGCACACAGCCTGCAGGACGTGAGACGTATTTGCTGTGTGCTGGTCAAAGAGAAGGTAAAATGGTTGTTTATTATCTTGAGTGAAATGGGGTGACTGGGGTCAAGTCAAGTATAACTATGGCACAAGCTTCTACAGAGTTGCTGGAAGTAGCACCTGTTTTGTGGTTACTGGGTTTTCAAAAAGTAATGTAGGATAATTTATGATTTTGGAGATTTCTGCTTTTAACTGATGGTGCTCTTATGTAGCCATGAAATAGCTCAAGGGCTTCCTCTGTTAGGCCATCTCTGTTTTGGACATATATTAGCTTCAGCCGGACAGTGTTTAGCCAGTTTAAGGTTAAAAGCTGATTATGGAGGAAACATATCAGGAATTTTAAGCCACAGTCTTCAACCACATAAATTATTAACTGAAAAGGTTACTACTTGAAAAAAAGAAATAGAAAGAATATCCTTAAATATGGATAACCCACATGTAAAACTTACCAGTTCATCCCGAAACCTTGTATTTATTTCCTTGGATGAAATGCTGGAAGTACAACAATGAAAAATAAGTTGAACTGTCCAATCAAATAGGTTTATAAATCCTGGATTTCAAGTATCTTTTAAAAGATATTTTTTATAACTCCAACACATACATAATTACAGTTCCCTCTGACAGGTCTAAAGCCATTAGACATTCAGTATCTATAGCATGATAGTGCAAAATAAAACACAGGTTATGTCAGGGATAATACTTCACAGTGAATAGTTCACTAGGTGTATACCACTTTAATGCACTTAGATTTCATAGACTCTATACATTGAATTTATGCAATTTGGCTTGTGGCTATTTCTGTCAGGATGAAATTGGCAGATCTTTACACTGTGATTAGCTTTCAGGATTTCAAATGTCTGTCAGCAAGTGGTCCAAAGCAACAGCTCCTAAAGGAACTGCTCTGCCTCTCTTACTTGCTCTTGCACAAGGTCACATAAGTTGCAACATGAAACTCAAGAAAACCTTAGGAACAAAATTCCTATGTGCAGACTGTGTCTTCCTCTATATCTCTCTCAGCTATTAGCAAGAAGGTCTGTTGTATCCTCACATGTTCTCAAGGCCTCTCTGGGTACATTACACTGCTCACTTGGTGCAGCAAGGATAGGGGAGGGATAGGATACAATTTGCTGCAATGTGTTATGGCTCTGGGGCTGTGAGACCACATCATGCCTCTATCAGCAATAAGGCCACCTCTCATAAGCTCAGTGTCCACAGGGCAAGTGTGATGATTGCTGAAGGACCTTGCATCCATACAGGCAGTGAACCTATCTCCAGAGCACCCTGCTATGTGACTTGACTGATCCTGCTAAGGGAGGTACTGCATGACTCCAAATATAGATGTAGGGGACGTCTAGCACAGCAAATAACTCATGCAAACAAAATTTGAGAGGAATGTGGTGGTCTCTTTGACATTATACTTGTAAAGGAAGACTACAAAAGAACTAGGAATCGACACCTGATATAATAACAAACTTCTAGCAGAAAATACTTAAGAAGTTAGCACATTAAAGTATATTTTATTCCTTAGCAGCTTCTGGGAGAATATAAGTCCATGAGTTCAGCCTGGAAGTAACCATACCATGCAATCATTTAATGTGAGCAGTACGTGTTCTCAGATTAAAGGTCAACAGGTGGTATTAGTCCCCAGTATTATGTCAAGAAATCCTGTGATCACTGAAGTAACTTCTTTAAAATAAATGCATGCCTAAGATAAAGTAATTAGTAAGCTATTTGTTCTTGGGAGTGCTTTTTCAATACCATATTATTTCTGCTGGTGCCAGATTTTTCATCCACAACCTTACTGTATTCTCAAGCTCTGTTTTCTTGCCAGCTGTCTCCCATACTGCTTGCTTTCGCATGTATGGAAAAGTCAGCTAGTCATTCTCTCTGGTCTGGTTCTTCCTCAACCTCCAGGATGAGGTGGATAATCCAGGATATGTGGAGTGGAAATTGACCTTTAAAACCAAAAAGAGTCTCTTATACAAAACAAATGAAAAGTGATCTTTTCCAGCAAGACCCAAACTACACCTCTTCCTCTGACTCTTAAACTGCTGTGATTTGAAGCCTCATGTAAGTGTCTTCCACAGAGAAGCTACCTGAGTGAAAAGCAGGTGAAAAAGATGAGCCACCTGTTGACACGTTCCAGCCTTGACCAAAACTCCACTCTCCAGCATTGACAAACAAGGACAATCACATGAGATAAAAGTGCCAAAGGTGAAACAGAAGTTTAAATGCTACTTTTTTTTTACAATATGGGGACACCATCACCTATTTTTTTAACCTTTAGCTGATTAACCTGCAGTGATGCTGTAATAGCTTTAAATAATTTCGTAAGGGTCAGTGCTGACCTTTCAATAGGACATGAGGGAGATTCCACTGGATTTCAAAACCCACTCTGCACACTTTGAGTCACCTGCATGTTGTACCTCTGGAAAGCAGCTATGTTACTACGGAAAGGGGGAAACAAAAACTCCTTAAGCCAAGGTGCACATCTTTGTATGGTGATTCACTGTGACGAGCAGCAAGGATAGGTCACAGTCCAAAGCAAAAGCCTGCCTGACACTGGTGTTGTAGGAATAGCTCTGCTCATCAAGACTAGATTAACATGGTGCGGTGCTTTGGCTTACTCATGGAATATTGTCGCTTGAATATTGTTACTTATTTGTAAGTTTATACTTTAGGAAAAAAAAAATCTAAAGACACTAAATGGACTGATTCCACCCAACTGTGAGGTGCACTCAGGCCAAGAACCTGCAGGTTACCTGGTTCTGTTTTTAAGTTTGCTCTTAATTCTCTACTGATTTCTGATGACTAAGAAATTGCTGTGCTTGTTTTTATTTTCAGTAAGAAATGGGTAATTAGTCTCTGAATGTATTAGATACTGCTTACAAAAGTGTACATTTCACTGGAGTACTTCTACACCAGGTCAACAGCTTTGGGACAGTCCCTCCGTGCAAAATGCCTTCTGTGTGTAATGAAGACCAGCACTTCATTGCAAGTACAGAACTGCTATGGGCCCTTCAGAACTGCTCAGGCCACTTACTTTGGGCATTTACAGGTGGCAGATGTTGCAGCATTTTTGAACTCTGAGTTTCAAAAGGTTCCCTTTTAATTTTTTTTTGGTTTTGTTTTTTAATAGAAATGCTGTATAGACGACAATGAAACACTATCACTGTAAGAACTGCTACCACATGTCGCTTCCATTATCTGTAGAAAATAGCAAGCAATAACAAGCATTTACAGGCAGCAGATGTTACAGCATTTTTCAGCTCTGAGTTTCAAAAAGTTCCCTTTTAATCTTCTTTTTTTTTTTTTTTAATAAAAATGCTGTATAGACAACAGTGAAACACTATCACTCTGTAAGAACTGCTACCACATGTCCCTTCCATTATTTGCAGACAATAACAAGCAATAAAATGTTTATATTTTGCCCGCAGTCTGAAGGCTCCATTAATATAGACAACTGAGACCTTCCCGAGTAGCAAATAATCATATTAATTAATGAACATGTGAAAAAAATAAATAGAAAGAGAATATGCACTTGGAGCAACTATTCCTATGCAGGTGTGTGCCTCTAACTCCAACAGCAACAACTGGGAGATGCACACACAAACAAAAGGGAGAATACCCTGGGAGAATTCGCCACACTGGATGGATAAAGGACAGCCTGGAACAGAAGTGGAATGCATAGAGGGATTTAAAGCAGGATTACAGATGCCTGTGGCAACTGCTCTCAATAAATTATAGTCAGATCAAAGAAAAGTAGAATGCTTTGATAAGAGAATAATGAATAGCGTTCTGAGATGCACAGTTGTACTTGGGAAAAAAATACATTTTAACTCATCTGAAGTATTCTAGGGTTGGTTGGTTTGATTGTTGGTTTTTTTTTTCTAGTTCTATTTATTAATTATTTCTTTGACAGTTTTTTCAATGTCTTCCCCTTGTTGCAACCAATCGCCAAATGAACATGTGGTCATTATTCTTAGGCATTCACCAAGAGTTGCCAAACCACTGTCCATCATATTTGAAAGGTCATGGCAGACTGGTGAAGCTCCTGCTGACTGGAAAAGGGCAAATGTAACACCTATCTTCAAGAAGGGAAAAAAGGATGACCCCGGGAACTACAGACCAGTCAGCCTCACCTCTGTGCCTGGCAAGATCATGGAGCAGATCCTCCTCAAGGCTCTGCTGCGGCAGATGGAAAACAAAGCAGAGGTGTCTGATGCCAACCAGCATGGCTTCACCAAGGGCAAATCATGCCTGACTAATTTTGCTTTCTATGATGAAGTCACAGCAGTGGTTGACAAGGGAAGGGCAACTGATGTCATCTACCTGGACCTGAGTAAGTCATTTGACTCTGTCCCACATGACATCCTGGTCACCAAACTGGAAAAACACAGACTTGATGGGTGGACAACTTGCTGGATAAGGAATTGTCTGGATGGTCACACACAAAGAATGGTGATCAAGGGCACAATGTCCACCTGGAGACCAGT